>VMDO01024149.1:0-30272 GCA_007922755.1 Pedetes capensis
GAGGGAGAGGAGGGTGACAGAGGGAGAAGAGGGTGTCAGAGGGAGAGGAGGGTGACAGAGGGAGAAGAGGGTGTCAGAGGGAGAGGAGGGTGACAGAGGGAGAAGAGGGTGACAGAGGGAAAAGAGGGTGACAGAGGGAGACGAGGGTCGCAGAGGGACAAGAGGGTTGCAGAGGGAGAGGAGCGTCATGAGATGAAACGGGGTGGGGGTGGGCGCGAGGACAGCGGAAGCAGGGATGAGAACTGATTCTACCCTGAGAATCCCGTGTACGGCAGTGGGAGCCGAGACAGCAGAGGCAGGCGCCTGGGAGCAGGGGACCAGTGGGCTCTGGGGACGTGTGGGGAAAGTAGGTTAAACGCCGAGAACAAGGTCGTTCACAGAGTGAACATGCACGGAGCAAGGCCCCTGGCTCAGACCCAAAGCTTCCCGCCTGGCAGAGCCCTTTCTCCCCTGGAGCACTGGAGCTGGGGGTGAGATGGGAAGTGCCTGGGGAGACCCTGAAATCAATCCAGTCCGCGTGTCTGCTGGTCACCCACACACACACTGAAACTCCGCTTCCTTGTGTGTTTGCCCAATTTCACCCCAGCCTTCCCCCCTAGCAGCTGTCTTCTGTCTCACCCATGGGCTCGCTGAAGCCCCCTGGGCCACGCAAGCCTTCCTGAGGTCACACCCACGTCATGGTGCGTGGCGAGTGGAAAGCAATGTGGACTGCCTGCTGTGCGCTATGGTCATCCCAAGGACAAAGAGAGGTGGCCTGTCAGGTCTGTCCCTCCCCTGCCCTGGAGCCACCCTCTGTGTCCCTTTGGGAGGAGCCCCACCCCTCATCCTCTGTCCTGCAGTGGTGGCTGGGGTAGTGGCTGGAGTCCTGGGGCGCGTCAGTGGTCAGATCTCCTGAGCAGCCAGGGGGTACCAGACCTGTCTGGCTGCAGTGCCCACAGTCGCGGCTAGAAACCCACCAGCAATGTGGCCATCCCCTCCTTTATAATGCTCCTTTATAAATGCATCAGATAATAAGATCTAGTGCCACGCGTTGGGAGGCCGCCCGCCATGAGTCCTAAGTGTCCCTGGGCCTTTGGCTGTGTGTGCCAGACTGCAAGGCTTATCCACTGCCTGAAACTGAGCACACTCTATAACTAGTCATGTAGCCCGCCATCCTGGCTCATTTGCAGCTTGCTCAAAAAGTGCTGGGCCCTAGAACCGAGATTTCTCAGTTATGACACCATCCACAGTGCCTGTGGGGATTAGGAAGTGTGGAGTCTGGTGGTGCTAGGAGGAAGGGAGATGAGAAGCTAGCGGGGTGAGCAGGGCTGTATAGTGAGCCCAGCCATGCCCAGGAGCACTGAGGTCCAGGCTGGGTAACTCTCCCTTCCCCTGATCAGCCATCTCCCTGCCTGAATCCCTGCACTGAGCTCTCCCACCGGAAACAGAGCCAAGACAGAAAGCCCGGCCTCGCCCTCCCCACCTCCTCCTGCCCTCCTGCCTTCTCCAGTCTAGACCAGCCTCCTCGCTCCTCCACCTTCCCGGGGGAGGGCCCAGCCTCCTCCCACTGCTGCCCCAAGTTACAGATCAGGACACTGCGGCCGTGGGAGGGTACAGGGGTGCAGGGCTGGGGCTGGAGGCTGTGCAGGGGGTCCCCTCTGTCAGGGTCCTGCTGTGAGCACCCTATCCCACCCACCACCCCCAGGGCCACGGCCTCCACCCTCGGCCTTCACCCCTGTGGAGAAGGCCTCCCTGAGCCTCCCTGCAATCCCGGGCTCCTCGGCCCGGAATGCAGGGGCCGCCGCTTCCACCTGCTGTGGCCTCTTCAGAACTGAGCCACCCACTTCCTGGCTATGTGTCTGGGGTCCTCGGCTGCTGCCCCTCGCCTGGTCACTCCGGTGTCCATCCTGCAGTCGCTAGTGGTGGGTTTCCCCAGGGTCCTGTCTGAGGTCATCTCTTCTTAAGCCACGTGCTTTCCTAGCAACCTTACCATGTCTGTGGCTACTGCGCAGGCGCAAGAAGCACCTCCAGGGCTCCGTGGCGATGCTGACTGCCAGGCCCCAGCCCCGCCCCACACCACAGGGTGAGGAGAGCTGGCCGCACAGTGATCAAAGTGACATGCCCACAGGTCACATCTCCATTCCACTCGCTCACTGGGGCTCCAAACCCCCATGTCCAGCTGCTCTTAGGACCCCCAAGGGACCTCAGACCCAGCCTCACAGACCGGACTCATCCCTTTGCCCCACGTGGGCTGCCTTCCTTGTCTGCCATCAACACGTGAGGAAAAACACTGTCATCTCAGTCTCCAGGACCCCAGCACAGGCTGTGCCTCCTCCTGCCCCGGCCTCCTCACCTCCTGCCCTCTCTGCTCTCCATGGCCACCACACCACGCATCCTTCCTGTCAGGGGAGGAGCCATGTTCCCCTCCCATGGTTGCCTCACGTCACAATCATGACGCCTGGGGTGTCCTCTGCGTTGCCTGCAGAGTGACCCTTCTGAGCACCAGCGGGACAACCCAGGCCCCAACTCGGTTTCCCCTGTGATCCTCCTGTCCTCATCTTGGCAGCTCCCTCTAGGGAGAGTCACTGTCCACTGTCACCCCATATACACAGCACGCCTCTCACCCCCGGGCCTTTGCTCATGCTGGGCCCTGCGCCAGCACCTCTGCCTCCTCCACTCTCCTCCAAAGCCCCGA
The DNA here is from genome assembly GCA_007922755.1 of Pedetes capensis. NCBI lineage: Eukaryota > Metazoa > Chordata > Mammalia > Rodentia > Pedetidae > Pedetes > Pedetes capensis. The sequence continues at coordinate 2,675 of VMDO01024149.1, forward strand.
ATGCCCTTCCAATGCCCTGAGCAGGAAAACTTCCCCAACCCCACAAGCAGGGCCCAGGTGTCCCTGGCTGCTCTGCGGGTCTGTGGCACTTCTGATCATTCTCTAACTTCCTCCTCATGTGTCTCCCCCAAGAGGACTTAAAGATCCTAGAATGTAGCTGGGTGCCATGGTGCACGCCTGTAATCCCAGAGACTCGGGAGAAGGAGGCAGGGCGGTCATGAATTCGAGGCCAGAAGCAGCCTGAGTAAGTTAGTGAGACCCTGACTCGAAGTAAAAAAGGAAATAAGAGGCTTGGGGTGCAGCCCCGTGGTGGACCTCCTGCCTAGCATGCGCGACGCCCTGGATCCAACCCTAAGGACTAGGAAAATAAAAGGAAAGAGCAAAGATCTTAGCCGTGGCCTCCCTGGGCCGTCAGAGGTCCTTCAGAACACAAGAGCCATTGTATAACACAGCTGCCCCACGGTGCTGGCAGCCCCTCCTGGGCTGGGCGTGCTTGTGTGGAGGGAGTGTTGTGCCCACACTGTTCAGGAAGCCTGACACAGGAAGAGCTTCAGCTTCCGTGACTTTGTTGTTGTTGGGTGCCGTTGAGTCGAGTCCGACTCATAGCGACCCTCATAGGGTTTTCAATGGCTGACTGTTTTGGGATTGCCTTGGGAGTGGGTTGCCACGTCCTTCTCCCATTTTGCAGTGCTGGGAATCGAACTCAGGACCTCAGACTGCAGAGCGGTGCTCTACCAACTGAGCTAAATCCCAGCCCCTCCATGACTGTAATTTCTTTAATAAATGTGCTTTGGATAAGCCACACATGCAAGAGATCTGTTGGAGTATGTTTTGTAGCCTTTTATGGTAGGGAGGCCTTTAGTGTGATAAATGGTTACAAATGCTTTGCAGCTGATCTCTACAATTATGCAGCTCGGAATACATGCAGCAACGCTGCCATCAGTGGACGACTCTAGGCTATCCATCAACCTATCGTGAAAGTCTCCCTTGACTTCAGATTTCATACCATGTGATACAAAATTGAATTTTCTTACAGTTTTTTAAAACTCTTATAGGTTTGTTTTGTTTGTTTGTTTGTTTGTTTGTTTTGGCGTGCAATTCTATGAGTTTTAAGACCGTTATGGACTTGGGTAACCAAAATCACCACTAAGGGTCCTGAACAGCCTCATCACTCCAGAAAATCCCCCGAGCTCCCCCTGTAGGCGAGCACCTTCCACCCCGCCCTCTGTCAACCATTTTCTTCTGTCCCTGCAGTTTGGCCTGTTCTAGAATGCATATGCCTGCAGCCACACCACTGTGGCATCTGATCCCATCAGATCTCGGAAGCTAAGCAGGGTCGGGCCTGGTTAGTATTTGGATGGGAGACCACCTGGGAACACCAGGTGCTATAGGCTTGGGAGAAGGACCCAGCAACCCACTCCCAAAAATCAATCCCCCATTGAAAATCCTATGACTAGCAGAGAAGCACTGACAATAGTGTTTCACCTGTTGTACATAGGGTCACTATGAGTTGGACACCAATTGATATCGCCTAATAATAACAGAATGCATATAAATGGCATCAAATGGTATATAACCTTTGAGACCAGCTTCAAAGCAGGCATATTTTTATGTCCAGGTAGAAAGAAAATCGTAGGCTTCCTCAGTATTTTATTAATTTCACAGTTGCGACTTTTGGATATTTTTGCTGTAATACTTATTTGCTAGCCAGATGCTGTGGCACACACTTGTAATCCCAGGGACTTGGGAAGCTGAGGTAGGAGGATCACAAGTTAGAGGCGAGAGGCTGCCTGCTCAAGCCTGTCTCAAAATGAAAAGTGGAGAAGGGCTGAGGATGTGACTCAATGGTAGAGTGCTTTCCAAGCCTGTGTGTGGCCCTGGGTGGAACCACAGAACCAGGAGGGAACAAAAAAAACTTATTTACTGTTTTGTGTCCTATGTAGTACTAGATTAAACTGTGAACCCTGTGGTTACTTATTTCTCAACTGCAATAGCAAAACCCCAGCAGGACTTTCTTTACACCCCCTCCTCTGTTGAGTGGCAGGATCTGTGCCCCGAGAAAACCTCATCAAACAGGGAAGTCACTCAGAGACCGAGAGAGGCAGGAGCTGTGGCAGGGTGGGGCGCTGAGAGCCCTAACTCCAGATCCTTGGGGCTAGAGGCAGGGGGCTAGGGATTCAAAGTGACTGATGATCTTTTGTTTTTTTGTTTTTGTTTTTGTTTTTGTGGTACTGGATATTGGACCCAGGCCCTCGCACCTGCATGCTCTGCAAGTGCTGGACCACTGAGCTGCACTCTCAGCCCATTTTTTTTACTTTTTGAGACAGGGTTTCGCTAAGTTACACAGACTGCCTCTGGTCTTGAACTTGTGATCCTCCTGCGTCCGCCTCCCGAGCCACTGGGATGACAGGCATGCGCCACCGCGTCTGGCCCGGTGCAACTGGTGATCTTAGAGCAGGTAAACTGACCCCCAAGAGGCCCCATGAGCACAAGGCTGGTGCTGGGTAGGTGCAGCACTGTGGGGCAGAAGGGAGATGGCGCGTCTGCCTGCCACAGCATCTGGGAAATCTGGAGTTGAGGTTGGTGAGAAGGTCACTCAAGGCAGCGGACAGGTCCGGGCTGACCTCCATGCCAGCACCTTAGAGAGAGAATGAGGTCCCTGATGGAGGGAGCCGGAGCGTCAGGGTGAGAGACCTGCAGACCTTCACACCTTGGGACACTCCTGAGGCCTCTCTGTGAATGATACTCCCTACCTTCCACCTCTGCTCACACCCTTTCCCTGTCCCAGTGTCACAGAAGTGGGAGACACGGACCACACTCCCGCCCGCCACTGGGAGAGAGGCGTACGGGGAAGGTTTGCGGGAAAAGGGGTGAAGACTCAGCCCCCACGGCCTACACAGTTACTGCCTTCAACATGGCCAGGTCGAGCGTGTGGGGGTTGTGGGCATCTGGGGGAAGGCAGGGTGCAGAGCCCAGGCCCTGGATGGCGCGTCAGTCGGAAGCTGTGGACCGTTACCCTCTAGACCCGCCATGCTAGATGTTAGCCTGTGTGGCTAAGTCACGTGGCAGGAGTGCTTCCCCTTGGACCTGCGTAGCTGGGTCTTCGGGGACCTCCTTCCCAGCCTGTCCACTGAGGGTCTGCTCAGTGCCAGAGTTCCATTCCTTTATGAACAGGGGCTTCCCAGGCATCCGAGCATCCGACTCGGTGGCTGCCTGGGCCTCAGGTCTTGCTCCTGCTTCTCTGTGTACCCAGCAAATGATCAGCTGGGTACAAAGAAATAGATATTGGGTAAACAGCAAGTGAGTGAATGCCATAGGAACAAGGAAAAGGAAAATGGGAGGAGGGTCATGAGAGGGTCAGGGGGACATGAACCTGAGCCATGCGCAGTGAAATGCATGTGTGGAAATGTCATCACGAAGCCGATTAAGTTGTACATTCAAAATGACTAATAAAGAAGCCGGGCGCAGTGGCGCACGCCTGTAATTCCGGCGGCTCAGGAGGCGGAGGCAGGAGGATTGCAAGTTCGAGACCAGAGGCAGTCTGCGTAACTTAGCAAGACCCTGTCTCAAAAAGTAAAAAAATGGGCTGGGGGGGCGCAGCTCAGTGATCCAGCACTTGCAAAGCATGCAGGTGCGAGGCCCTGGGTTCAAACCCCAGTACTGGAAAGAAAGAAAGAAAAAGAAAGAGAGAGAGAGAGAGAGAGAGAGAGAGAGAGAGAGAGGAAGGAAGGAAGGAAGGAAGGAAGGAAGGAAGGAAGGAAAACAGGAAGGAAGGAAGGAAGGGAAAAGAAAAGAAGGAAGGAAGGAAAAAAGAAAAGGAAACGGAGAAGAAAAGAGGAAAATGAAATGGTCCTTGAAATCCTCTCTCCCCTCCCAGAAAGGGAGTGTGAGGCGGTTGAGGATCTGGACTCTGTATTTATGATCTGAGCCTGTCCAGGAATCCCGACACTTACCATGCTAGACAGCTTACTGACGGGCTCTGACCAGTGTGCTCTGTGGCTGTCTTTTCCTGAATCCAGCCAAAGCGGGTGATTTGCCCAGAGATTTGGAGCCTCTTCCTTTCTCTTTGTTCGCACCCACTTTGCCTTGTCTGGACCCTCACCCCTGCCTGCCTGGCCTGGCTGTGGCTTCCCCCAGCCCTCCTGTGCGTCCCACATGGGCTGTCTTGGTGCTGGAACCTAAGAATATCCCTGTGTACCATGCACTCGAGCCGTCCTGCCTGTGCTGTCAGCCCCAGCTGGAACCTGACCTCCTCCCTGGAGCCCACACTGGGTTTTATTTCCCAATCTCAGCCTCCCGTATCTTCAGCAGAATAGCGTCATAGAACCATGGCACTGAGATGGACCTTTCTGAGATGATCCTGCCCATTTCCCACCACACACAGGAGGAAAGTAAAGTTCAGAGAGTTAAAATTGATGCCTCCGTTGCCACGTGACTCAGTGGTGGTAAAATCAAGACCGTGGCGTGTCTTCCCACCCAGGCACCACGGATCTGTGTCTGCCGCTTTGTTCCCACTGTCTCGCCAGCCAAGGGTGCAATACCAGATGGCCTGCAGCCTGTATCACGGTCAATGTGCTGCCGTGGCTGAGCAGGAGTTGCCACAGACCTGGCCTCTGTCCACACACTGCACTGCCGTGGCTGGACAGTGCTCCTTGGTGTAGTGTGAACACAGTGAGGAGCGCCCGGTCACTGTTTCTCCAGGCCCATCCACGTGCCAGATGACAATGGAGGCGCTCAGGTTGGAGACCCGCAAGACAGGCCCTCACAGCACCGTGGCCAGCCAGGACCTGGGTCTTCCACGCTCCTGGAGAGACGAGGCCTCACATGGCCCGGCAGGGCTTCTCTCCATCATCATGAGGGACCCTAGCTGGGAAATATAATTTTAAAAATCCCCAACACTGCCCCACCACGAGGTGTCCCAGAAGAGTCTCCACCAAGGAGGGACACAGGAAAAGTATTGATGCTTTTGAATTATGGTGCTGGAGACAAATATTGAATAGACCATGGACTGCCAAAAGAACCAATAGATCTGTCCTAGATGAAGTACAACCAGAGTGCTCTTTGGAGGCAAGGATGGCTAGAGCGTATCTGACGTATTTTGGACATGTAGTCAGGTGGGACCAATCCCTGGAGAAGGACATCACACTTGGGAGAATGGCACATCAACAAAAAAAACCAAAAACCCTCTACTAGATGGATTGACACAGTGTCTACAACAAATGGCTTAAACATAAGGAAGATTGTGTGCCTGGCACGGTGTCGTGGAGTGTTTCATTCTGTTGTACACAAGGTTGCTGTGAGTTGAACCTGACTCATCGGCTTCTAGCAACAACAACAAAGCTTTCCTTATCCATGGGTCTCACTGAATTAATAGTTTATGTATTCCAAATAAATGGTTTTATAAATTATAATTTATAAATTTATAAATTTAATTGTGATTTGAAAGTAACTTATGGCTTTCCTAGTTGTGCCTGAGGCTAGGGGCTGTGTGTTGTAATTGTTGTATGTGAATTCTGATGCGCACCCAGTTATCTGGTAGCTTGGTGGACACACATTTTCTCCACTAGTGAGCCGGAGGCTTATTCAACTGTGATGCATTCCTCCAGCCTCTAAAAGCCATTTACCAACAAAAACAGGATCTGGACACCAACACCTGTCCGTGTGAGTCACTTAACCCACGTCATTCTCTCGGCTGTCACCAGAGTGCGTTGCCCCTGGGCTGTGCGTTATTTTTTTGTTTAAGTTCTATTTTGTTTTGTCACTGAGTGGCAGAGTGATGGGGTTGGTTGTGATGTTCTCATCAGCCTTTGGTCTCGATTGCAATATTCTGTGTTCTGATCAGTCCCGGTGTTTCTCCCGCTTCTTAGGATTGTTCATTGAATGCGTTCCAAGTGGGGGTGCGCCTCCTGCACCTCTCAGCAGGACTGTGGACTTGCCCTTGTGCTGGTTTTAGCATAGCCCGTGACTCACAGAATCAGGATTTTGAGACTAAAGAAAAAGTAGCAAGCGTCCAGGTCCCTGTCCAGCCCGACCTCTCTGGAAGGCAGCTGTGCTGGCTCTTGTCACTCAGCTGTAGGGGACTCACAGTCCATCTTGTCCATCATCCCTCCTGAGGCTGGACAGTTCTGACTTTGCCAAGTCCTTCTTTCCCTGATTAAAGTTGTCCAGCCAGACACCACCGATATGTGTCTGCCGCCTTGTTCGGACCGTCTCGGCAGTTGAGAGTGCAACACCAGATCGCCTGCAGCCTGCATCATGGTGGATCTGCTGCCGTGGCAGAGCAGGAGTTGCCACAGGCCCAGCCTCTGTCCACACACTGCCCCACCGTGGCTGGACAGTGTTCCTTAGTATAGTGTGAACACAGGGAGGAGCGCCCGGTCACTACGTTTCCACCTTTGACATCGCAATGTCCCCTAGAATTGCCCATGAGGCGGAAAGGTCCTGAGGCTCCACATTTGAGATAGTAATGCCACCTGCTCGTGGCTGTCGAGTACTTGGAATGGGGCTGAGGTGACTGAGGGACTTGGCTGTCACTTTTTGACTGTGATGAATGTAAGTTTATGTGTCCTCCCGGAGCTAGTGGCCACTCTGTGGCGCACGGTTCTAAGATGGCTGCAGACACATCCTTTTCTCCACAGTTACTCGATGACCTTCCCGTGCCCGAGGGGACAGCTCTCCTGCTGGCATCCGTGGTCTTCCCTTTGCCCCCCTGAGCATGTGTCCTGGAACATGTCTCCAGACCTCCATCTGGGTCACCCCCGACTTGTGCCTTGTGCGGTAACTGAAATCCTGATGAAGTAACTCGTGGGGTAGATCAGTCAGTGGCTCCGTGCGCTGCCACCCTGCGAGTGTGTCCTATCTGTTCTAACCCTCTCTTCTCACGTAAGTTGAGGGCTTTGGGTGGATGGCGGCAGTGCAGAGTGCAGGGCCAGGGAGCGGGTGTTTCCTCACCGCGCCTTCCTGCCAGGGAACAACACGGTCCCTTTTGCCCTCGGATGTCACTGCTTATTAAAACAAGATGTGTGGCACAATGCCGATGACACTGCAATGGCAGCCGGGATTGTCACTTGTTTGGCAATATGGTTGATTTAATCAGCGGACTGAAGGTCTCCAACCTTCAAATTCCAAGAACCTTCAAATTCCTAAGGGTAGGAATGAAGCGAACCTAGCGCGTGAACTCAAACCGATATTTCATTGTCCAAAAATTACATCCTTATCTTTTCTTTCTTTCTCTCTCTCTTCTCTTTCTCTCTCTCTCTCTTTCTTTCTTCCTTTCTTCCTCCCTCCCTCCCTCCCTCTCTTTCTTTCTTTCTTTCTTTCTTTCTTTTCTTTTTCTTTCCTTTCTATTTCTCCAGCCTTCAAATTCCTGAGGGTAGAAATGAAGCAAACGTAGCGAACTCAAACCAATTTTTCATTGACCAAAAATTACACCCTTATCTTGTCTTTGTTTCTCTCTCTCTTTTTCTCTTTCTCTCCTTCTCTCTCTCTCTGTCTCTGTCTCTGTCTCTCTCTCTTCCTCTCCCTCTCTCCCTCTCTTTCTTTCTTTCTTTTTCTTTCCTTTCTATTTGTCCCCCCCACCCTCTTATTTGGAGGTTCAACCCAGGACCTGACAAATACTTTGCAAGGGCTGTACCTCTGGGCTGCACCCCAGCCCATTTTTTATTTTCTATTTTGAGTCAGGGTCTCACTAACTTACACAGGCTACCTCCAAGATCACACTCATGATCCGCCTTCCTCCACCTCTCAAGTCAGAGTTTATAAGCCTGTGCCACCAGGCCTGTCCCAGCATCCTCCTCTTTTCTGAAGCTTCTCTTTCATGCTCTTAAGACCATGTAAGCTTGAATGTAACTTCCCAAGGCCTCCTTAGACCCTCTCAGTATCACAGCATTCAAATTTATTCTCAACAAAAGATACGTTCCATGCCATGCCCACACTGGAAATGGAAGAGCTAAGCTTAGCAGATAGGCTGGGATTTAGCTCAGTTGGTAGAGCGCTGCTCTGCAGTCTCTGAGGTCCTGAGTTCAATTCCCAGCACCCCAAAAATGGAAGAAGGATGTGGCAATCCATTCCCGAGGCAATCCTGAAACAGTCAGCCATTGAAAACCCTATGAGGGTTGCTATGAGTCAGACTTGACTCAAGGGCACCTAACAACAACAAGCTTAGCAAATATGCTTTTGTTTCCTGACCAGGTGGGCACCGTTTTTTCTCTCAAGCTGAAAAATCCCTGCTGTTTGTATGTGTCTGATGACAGCACAGTGCCTCAGGCCAGAATGGTGGAGGAGGATGGCCTTGGGCATTGGCACCTCTTGGACAACAGTGATGGATGTGGGCAACCCGGAAGTGTGGGTCCTGGGAGAGACAGGGGCAGCCAAGGACACAGGCTCAGACTCAGGGGAGAAACACATGATTCACTGTGCCTTCCTTCAAGCAGCTTGGCACAGCTGTTGGCACCAAGACAGTGCCACAGAGCGTGCCGGAGAGGCCCTGGCTACGGCCTCGGCTCCCTCACACCCACCCCGTGCCGTGATGTGACACTGCAGGTCTTCAGTACCAGAGAGAGGCTGTTGCTGAGATCTGGGTCAACACTGAGTTGAGCCGTGGCTTTCACTCTCTCCATGGCAACTGGTGGCCAGGGTGCAGGTGGCAGTCGCAGGATGACAATGACAAAGACGAAGAAGAAAATAGCAGAAGCGCGGCGGTGACGACACCCCTGCTATTATGGGGCTGAGGGTGTCGGAGGTAATTACAGTGCCCGTAATGACAGTGATCGGAATGCTGACTGTCGCGGTTTCTTGGTGGCCTCTTTGGGAAAAGAGGGGGATAATTAGAAGTCTGAAGGGGACGTGGAGACGAAGGGTGCACAGTTCCGTAGCCCCACGGCAGGTGGCAGTGCCCTGTGGCATGCTGGGAGTGACACTGTGAAGACGGAAGGCTTTGCGGGTCCAGCTGCATTTCTGCTGTCTAAATATAAACAACCCCAGGCCCTGCTCTCACTGAGGAGGCCACCCCTGCCACCAGCTGCAGGCTCTGGCTGCCACCTTCAGGGAAAGAGGCCACCCTGCCACGGATAGGTTCTCTGTGGCCTGAGCCTGGGAGCCAAGCTCTGCTCAGGGAGAGTTCGGGCAGCCGGGAGGGCTCAGGTTGCAAGGGCGAGTGTGGAGGAGTCAGGGGAGGGCCTGACTCCCTGGCTTCCTGCCAGGGCAGACATAGCCCTGGAGCCAGGCAGGGTGGCACACGCTTGTAATCCCAATACTCCGGAGGCTGAGGCAGGAGGATCGCTGTGAGTTCAAGGGCAAGCTGGGCTTTATAGCAAGACCCTGTCTCAAAAAAACAAAACATTCCAAACACTGGCTGCAGCCACTGCAGGGGTACAGGGTGCAGATACAGTGGGGTCTGGTAGGATGGAAGTGCCAAGCCCCCCATACCCGGTCCCCTGCAGGGCCTGGCTCCTGGTGCCCCTGCCGCAGCTGCAGAGGCTCACAGACCTCACGACAGGCTCTCGTCGTCCATCTCCAGTCCCCAGGGGGGCCTGAGGAAGGGTGGTCCAAGTCAGTGCTCTTGTCTGGACAGTGGTAATGGCAGTGTTGAGCCAGGACAAGTGCTGTGTCCCCCCTGGCTTCAGACACTCCCTGGTGAGTTGGAGGAATGAAAGAAGCAGAGAAAGAAAGAAAGAGAGAGAGAGAGAGAGAGAGAGAGAGAAAGAAAGAAGGGGAGAAAGAAGGGAGGAAGGGAGGGAGAGAGAGGAAGAAAGAAAGAAAGGAAGGAAGGCAGGAAGGAAGGAAGGAGAGAGGGAGGGAGGGAGGGAAAGGAAAGAGAGAAAGAAGGAAAGAAAGAGAAAGGAGGGAGGGAGGAAGAGAGGAAGAAAGAAAGAAGAAAGAAAGAAAGGAAGGAAGGAGGGAGAGGAAGAAAGAAAGGAAAGAAAGAAAGAAAGAATGAAAGAAAGGAGGGAGGGAGGGAAGGAGGTAGAAAGAGAGAGAAAAGAAGGAAGGAAAGGAAGGAAGGAAGGAAAGAAAGAGGTAGTTTAAAGCATGTTTTCAAAAGTAACACAGAGCAGCCGGAAGCCTCCTGCCCATCCATAGGCACACACTCTTGCACCCCAAGACACGGGGGAAATGCCACCATGGCAAAACAGGCGAAAAAACAGGCGAAGGCCCTGCTCTTGGGTATCCTGCATCCTGCTGGGAAGAGGCCACAGTGAATGAATCCTCTGTGACATGTCAGGGGGTGGGGTGGGGGAGGAATTCAGCCTCTGCAGGAAAACCAAGTAACAGGAAAGGTGGCGCAAAGAGGGGCCACCTGAGCAAGGCTGGCAGGGCCACGTTTGGAGGAAGTCACATGGAAGCAGAGATGGAAGTAGTGGGAATGGAGCATGGGACTTGGGGCCAGAGGCTGGGGTTCTGGGGGGGGGTTCTGGTGCAGGGTGGAAAGCTGCCCATCTGAGCGGCGAGCTGGCCAGCAGGTGCAGGGGAGGCTCCACACCCGCAAAGACTGCCTCATCTTTAAAACAAACACAGTGACAAGTGAGACCACCCTCCCCCCTTCCCCTCCTCTCCCCCTCACCCCTTCTCACTCTGCACCCAGGCTGCCCTGAGCACAGCTTCACCATGAGTGGTGGAGGGGACTCTTCCTAGCTCAGGGCTGCTGGGTGACAGAGCACCTTCCCAATAGACACCCTGTTGACGGGCTGACCAAAAGGCTCAGGAATTGAGAACAGGAGCACAGCCCTCTGATCCGCACACCTGTATCCAGGTGAGCAGAAGCCCTGTGTGAGAAGGGCCAGGCTGGGCTGCGGATGAGCCGCCATGGTGGGAGGAGCCTTCCCCGTGTCCTGGCTAATTGTGTGACGTCATAACGGGCAGAGCCGGGCACGGTGGTGCACGCCTGTAGCAGCTTGGGAGGCGGAGACGGGAGAATCGCAAGTTCAAGACCAGAGGCAGTCTGCGTAATTTAGGGAGACCCTGTCTTGAAAAAGAAAACAAAAACTGGGCTGGGGGTGCAACTCAGTGGTCCAGCACTTGCAAACCATGCAGGTGCAAGGCCCTGGGCTCAACCCCCAAAAAATTAAAAAATAAAAAAAAATAACGGCAGGGCAAGATGCGCAGTGAGAGCACCTGACAGGTGTTACAGATGCGCACGTCCTTTAGCGCCCCCTGCTGATGCTGTCTTTATATCAGGCATAAAGGTAGATTTTGACACTGTTTGAATCCCATATGAAGAACTCCAGGCCAGCTAGACTCTGATTTACTTGGCAGGAGGAGAGTGGAACGGCACATACCCTGGCTGACTGATGATGTATTTTGCATTGTTAATGACTCCAGGTGCACAGAAGTTGTCTTCCTACAGTCACAGAATTTTTGTACTTGGAAATTTTTAATGTACACCTTCATGTGATTCATTCTGACATGCTTTTCATTGTCACATTTCCATATATGCATTTTGTTGTTGTTGTGTGCTGTCGAGTCGGTATCCGACTCATAGCGACCCTCTGTACAACAGGGGAAACACTATTGTCAGTGCTTCTCTGCTGTTCATAGGGTTTTTTCAATGGCAGATTGATTTTTGGGAGGGGGTTGCCAGGTCCTTCTCCCAAGCCTACAGCTTCTGGCGTTCCCAGGCGGTCTCCCATCCAGGTACTAACCAGGCTCGACCCTGCTTAGCTTCCGAGATCTGATGGGATTAGATGCCACAGGGCTACAGCTGCAGGCTATATGCATTTTATTGTACATTATTCATATAGGTTCCCCTTACCCTTACCCTCTTGTGCACTTCCTCCCCCCTCCCACCCTCCCCCATCAAAGACCTCTCTTCCATTTTCTTGTCTTTTTATGGAAATATTTCTCTATATAGCTTCGGGTTCCAGTTCTGTTTAATATAGAAACTTTTTCTGTAGTGAACTTTGTTTTTACATTGTCAGAACTATTTTTTATTGGAAATTTTTAATGTACACCTTCATGTGATTCATTCTGACATGCTTTTCTTTGTGACATTTCCATACATGCATTTTGTTGTACATTATTCATATAAGTTCCCCCTTACCCTCTTGTGCATTTCCTCCCCTGTCCCACTCCCCCACCCCCCATCAAGGACTTCTCTTCCATTTGCTTGTCTTTTTATGGTAATATGTTTCTATATACCCTTGGGTTCCAGTTCTGTTTAAGACAGAAACTTTTTCTGTAGTGAACTTTCTTTTTATCTTGTCAGAACTATTGCATGCATTTTCTAGACCATCTATAATAATACCATTCTTAGCTTTTTTTTCTTTTATTATGATCCGTCCTTTGTATAGGATTTTTTTCCTTCTTGTAATTTTGATTCAGCTCCCACCTATGAGTGAGAACATGTGGTGTTTCTCTTTCTGAGCTTGTGTTCGTTCACTTAAAATAATTTTCTCCAGTTCCATCCATTTTGCTGTGAATGGCATTATTTCATGTTTTTGATTGCTGAGTAGTATTCCATTGTGTATATATACCATAGTTTTTTTATCCTTTCTTCTGTTGATGGGCACTTTGGTTGATTCCATATCCTTGCTATTGTGAAAAGTGTTTCTTTTCTATGAATCTTTGAAAATACAAGTATGTTGGCTCTTCAGAAATTAGATTGTTCTGTTGCTGTACTGCTCAGAATATGAATCAGCCTCTCACTTGTCATCAACCCTAGCAAGCTGTTTGTTCAGAACCTCAGGACAGGTACACCAGAAAAAAATAGTTCTGTGTCCTCCCTGAACCCTGGATGCCACCAGTGTGTGTCAAAACAAGGAATACAATGGATCCTGTGCCTGGGAGAACGGGCTGCTGCCTCTGAGTGCTGTGTCTGCGCAGCTCTGCAGTGAAGGGAGCTCTTGAGTGCCCTGGGGAGTCAGCCCACAGGAACCCGGCACTTCCATGTGGCTTGCTCTGTGCTGGGCGTGGAACAGGACAGCAAACTTCCTGTTGTTAAATCTGGACCCAAGTCATACTTACAAATGAGTCAGCCAGAGAGACGGACAACATTGCTCACCCCCATAGCACACACTGCCATTGTATATTGTCATCATAAAACCTTCGAGAACAGTCTAACAGTTAATAACACCCTAATTATATGCCCCAGCTGGGATTTAGCTCAGTTGGTAGAGCACTGCTTTGCAGTCTCTGAGGTCCCGAGTTCGATTCCCAGCACTGCAAAAAATGGGAGAGAGATGTGGCAACCCACTCCCAAGGCAATCCCGAAACAATCAGCCATTGAAAACCCTATGAGGGTCGCTGTGAGTCGGACTCGACTGGATGGCACCTCACAATAACAACAAATTATATGCCCCAAGTGATCTGCAGTCTTAAAGCATCCTGCTTACTGGCAGAGGAGCCACAAGGAGCCACAGGAAGAAAATGGGCCACAGACCATGGCACCTGGGGAGAAATTCCAGGTATGATGCTGAATCCACCGCTTCCAAGGCAATAGATCTCGGTTCTTCTTTAAAGGATTTCCTTAGAAGCCATGCTATTCCTATGGCGTCTCTAGTCTAGGAGACCCTGGGGGGGGGGGGGGCCCGCTCCAGGAAGGACAGCCAAGTGGTGACGAGGAAGCGTGCATGCTATGAAACCACCCCGCCAGGAGCCAGCCTTTCTAGGACATTGTGCACAAACGCTGTCTCCAAAACTTTGCGGCGTCATGGTGTTGGCAGGGGCTGATATTCCTTGCTACGCTCAAGCTGCTGGGAGGTAGAGACTATGTCCTATCCACTTACTGTGGTCTCTGGTTTTACCCCACTGTGTCAGGTCAGTAAGTGCCGAATGAATAGATGGATAAAGGGAAATTAGTCAGTTCTCCTGAAATGTGACCTCAGTCTGCTTTGTGGAGCTAACGATGCAATATCATTGACAGGGAAAGTTACAAATAAAAGGGGGTTATTTTGGCTTGTGGTTCTGGTCCAAGGAGGATGGGCTGCATCCAGCAGTGCTCTTCTTGCTGAAAGTGTCCTGTGGCCGTCAGGGATGTGACTTGGTGAGAGACCCAGCCAAACTAGCTTTTATAGCAGATTGTCTCTGGAGAGAATGCATTTATTGTGTAAGGACAGATCTTCTAGGACAGATCTGCTGGTTCTTGGCAGTCCGTGGTATATTCAATAGACGTCTCCAGCACCATGGTTCAGAAGCATCCATTCTTCTCCTGTCTCCCTTGTTCAATGTCCATTCATGATGGCAGAGCCCCAGTCACCTCTTAAAAGCCCCACTGGATCCCTCCTCTTAATACTTTATAATGGAGATTAAGTTCAACATGAGTTTCAGAGGGAACAACTACCTACCTTCCAACCATAGCAAGAAGCAGCAATTGCCCCTCCCACCCCAGGTCACCTAGGGCCAAATGCTGCTTGTGACATTGAATTCCTGCAGTGTTTTCGGCTTCTCCGATTCTTTGGCATTTGCTATGTCCACTCTTGCATTTTTACTGTTCATGTCTGATCCCTATCTTTACATATCCTGAAGGTGCCTCATTATGGCTGGGATCCCCTCCTCCCTTGCCCCATAGTGCCCACCACAGAGTTAACCTTAGAGTAAACTACCAATAGTAAGGGCTGGGATTTAGTTCAGTTGGTAGAGCGCCGCTCTTCAGTCTCTGAGGTCCCAAGTTCGATTCCCAGTACCACAAAAATAGGAGAAGGACGTGGCAACCAACTCCCGAGGTAATCCTGAAACAATCAGCCATTGAAAACCCTGTAAGGGTCGCTATGAGTCAGACACAACTCAATGGCACCTAACACTACCACCACCAACAACAACCAATAGTAAGTTCTTCACTAGTGGATTAGATAAGGTGGGACTGTGGATCTCATGTATGTCCAAATCTGACCTAGACCAGAGAAACGCCTGGATATCAGACTCTCCCCTCTCTCTGGATGGGCCTAGTCCCTAGAGACCTGAGCCCCTGTGGACTGTGCAAATGGGGCTGCCAGACCCAGGGCAGTTCACTTCAAATAATTTTCTCCAGTTCCATCCATTTTGCTGTGAATGGCATTATTTCTTTTTTTTCATTGCTGAGTAGTATTCCATTGTGTATATGTACCACCATGACTCAACAGCACCTAAGAACAACAACAACATATGTACCATAGTTTTATTTTTTTTAATCCATTCCTCTGTTGATGGGCACTTTGGTTGATTCCATATCCTTGCTATTGTGAAAAGTGTTTCTTTTCTGTGAATCTTTGAAAGAGCAGGGGCACTGCATTTGTATTTTGATTGGCTTTGTGATTCTAAACCCAAATTGTGTTGTTGATATCACAGTGTTTATCTGATATTGACAGATTGAAGCAGCCGCACCATTGGAATGGATGGATGGAGGCTGTAGAACTGAAATCTCTCTCTCTTCCCATTCCACTGCCCCACCTGCTCTCACCGGTGCTGTCTCCCATCTCTAGTCTCCTTCTAGCTCCTTCTTTTTTCTGCACTCTACCTTGCCCTTCCTTCCCCTTTATGCTTCTGTTCTGGGATCCCCATACCAGCTGTGCTGTAGAGAAAGGATCCTGAACAGGGCAGCAGGTGCCCATGGCCCCCTCCTTGATGCTTCTGGCTTTGACCTTCAGAGAGCTAGAGGAACTCTCTGGGCACCCGTTTTGCCACCTGCAAAGTGAGTAGCTTAGATCGTTTATTGAAGATCATCCATTCTAGGATCATAAACTGTCTAAGAGTTTCATAAACGCAAGTGTGGAACTGGTGTTGGCTAAAGGTTTTCTGTTTCCGCTAATACACATACCTCTAAGCCCCTTTCCCCACCTATTACCGAGGACGCAGATGAAAGAACCACCCTCTTGCCAGGCAAAGAGGCTGCCAGCTTCCCGGGTTCCCTTCCAGGGAGGCAGAGGCAAGGCCTGCTGCGTTTGCAAAGGCACTGCACTGCCCATTTCTAAATGTATTTCTCCTAAGGGGCTCTGACAGCCGAGGGAGCGTGCGCTGTGGAGCATGGCTCTTTTCTCATAAAAAACGTATCTTACCTTTAGAAAAGAACAGCACTTGTGTTTTCCAGGATCAGGTATTCATTTGAGTCATGAAAAGGAAAAGGGCATTTGACCCGAATTACAAGCCTATTGAAGTAAAATGGTACCATTTTTCCTGCCCGCTTTCAGCGAGCACCGCCTACTTGCTGAGCGGGGATCTGGGGGTTTGAGGAGAGAAGGGGAGGAGCTCACCCTTGCCAGGATTGACATTCCAGGGGGGCACACGGGGCATCCTCTGCTCCTTGCTACCACTGTGGCTGCCAACTGGGACGAAATGCAAACACAATTTAGAGGAGACCTGTAGGATGTCTGTGATGTCTTTATATCCACCGTATGTGAAGGTGCTAAAGAAATGGGAAGCAAGACAGAGACTGGGTGATGGCCACTCATGTGGGGGAAACTTCTAGAAAGACGATGGACATTGAACCATGCCGCGAAGCAACAGAGCATTGTGGCACATTGTGGTCGAAGAGGGAAGGGGAATCCCAGCATTCTGGGCGGTTGTTTCCACTTAGCACCCCCCTGTGTTCCTGTCTCTATGTCGGAGTCTTCCCTTTCTGTGAGGACACTGTGACTTCATGTTAACATGATTACCCCTGTCACGTCTTTAACTCTAAACAAAGTCACACACCAAAGTCCTATGGCTGGAAAATTCCTTTTTTGGCAGACACAGTTGCATCCATACAAAATAGTTAGGAAAGCATAGCACATTTGCTAAATGTCATTTGTTTAGACGTCTGTTAAAACAATGGTTGTTTACCAAAGTCAGGACCAATTTATAGGCTGATATTGTTAGGTGGTGGTAGTTGTTAGGTGTGTCTTATCCAACTCATAGTGACCCTCATAGGGTTTTCAGTGGCTGATTGTTTTGGGATTGCCTTGGGAGTGGATTGCCACATCCTTCTCCCATTTTTGTGGTGCTGGGAATCAAACCTAAGACCTCAGACACTGCAGAGCAGTGCTCTGCCAACTGAGCTAAATCCCAGCCCCTGTTGTTAAGTAAGAAGCTGAAAACCTGTAAACTCAACAGACTTTTATTGGGAGAAACTGCCGGGGCTATCTCTAGCAAAGGAGAGAGTAGCTGCAGGAAGAGGAAGGGGTGAGGCTGTTATGGACTTTAGGTGGGAGGGGGAAGGGGTGAGTGACATGTTGCATCGGGATAGGTAGGAAGCAGGTGCATGAAGGGTTCTGATAGGCTGGAAGAGGGAAGAGGACGGAGTCATCAGTTTCCGGGCCAGGGGCTGATTTCAAGTCAAGTTTCGGCAGGCTTTTTTGGTTCGCTCTTCGAGGACTAGGGGATAGTGGGTAGAAGAAGGCACCACCTTATAGGGAGGAGCCATTTTGTAACAGATCCTGCCTAACAATTATGCGCTAATATATGGAACTATGCCTGCATTCTGCAAGTACATTTCAACCTCAAGGCCTGAGTTCCACACTGACCAAGTTGACACTACAGAAGGTAAAAAAAAAAAACACTGTAAAAAGATAAAAATAATTACTGACGGAACCTGTCTAACACCGACCTTCGGGGTATAAACCATATAGTGCAAAGATTTTTCCAGGTAATGTTATTTGTTGCAGACTGTCGTTAGCCACTGCCCAGATCCCGAATGCAGGCCAATGCATGCAGCCAGCTCAATGCTCAGTTTCCACCTTTCAGCCTGTGTTGGTTAGCGTCACTGATTTTAACCAGACAACTCCAGTGCATGAAATTAACAACCTTGTAAATAGATCGCAGCCGCTCTTACAAAGAAAAAGGCTGCAGTTATCCCTGGAAGCAGCTGGACACCCTTCCCATTTCCAGCCAAAGCCTTGCCAGCTACCTCTTGGCGATTCACAACATGAACCTGACCACAGCACGGAGGCCTGGCCTCCTTCCTCCCGTCTCGATCTCAGCTCTGCTGCCCGGGGCTGGGAGCCCAGCACAGCCCATGCGGACCTCCAAGGCAAGGATGTCCTTGTGGAAGTCAGTGAGGCTATGGTTCTGTTTGGTTTTTAAGTGCTTCATAGCTCTGTTCATCTTCATTGTCTAAAGTGCTATTTACTGTGCTCCTCTTTGGGAACCTTACCGTGAACAGCTGCCTTTGATGCTGAGGATTAATATCACCCTGGG
Source organism: Pedetes capensis (assembly GCA_007922755.1). Taxonomy (NCBI): domain Eukaryota; kingdom Metazoa; phylum Chordata; class Mammalia; order Rodentia; family Pedetidae; genus Pedetes; species Pedetes capensis. The sequence continues at coordinate 20,756 of VMDO01024149.1, forward strand.
CTCACGTAGGTTCCCCGGGAGCAACTTGCCATTTCACTTTCAAAGCACCCTGCCCCTGTAGGGTGGACTCTCCCAGTGGCAGAGCCAGCCATGGATGCCCCTTTTCTTTTTTCTTTTTTTCTTTTCTTTTCTCTTTCTTTCTTTCTTTTTTTTGTTTTTTTGTTTTTGTTTTTGTTTTTGCAGTACTGGGGGTTGAACCCAGGGCCTCGCGCTTGCATGTTCTGCAAGTGCTGGACCACTGAGCTGCGCCCCCAGCCCCTTTTTTTTTTTGTTTTTTTTTTACTTTTTGAGACAGGGTCTCACTAAGTTACGCAGACTGCCTCTGGTCTCGGACTTGTGATCCTCCTGCCTCTGCCTCCGGAGCTGCTGGGATGACAGGCGTGCGCCACCGCGCCTGGCAGATGCCCCTTTTCTCAGGGTGATCAATCCCCGCAGGCACAGTGTGAGTTCTGCTGCCGGCTTCTTACGCAGCAGTGCGTGCTTGCAGACAGATCCAAAGGAAGTAAACAAAGGGGCGTCCTGACACTTTGCTCGAGGACTCAGCTGTCCCCTGCCAGGGTGTGTGACCCAGGGTAGGCAAAGGTCCAGCAGTGAGTACAGGTGGCGGTCCTGTGGTCTAAGGACTACAATTCTGTTTTAAAGTTCTACAGTGCTTTCCTATAGTTTGTACCTTCTATTTCACAACATAAGGGCATGAAGTTGACAGGGCAGAAGATATCGTCTTCATTTCATAAGGGAAGGGAATGTGGCCCAGGTGACCATATGGGCCTCTGCCACGGGGTAGAGGCAAAAACCTTGACTTTCTCTCTCCGCTGATTCTCTGCACTCGCCGTGGCCTCTGAGACCTGACCCCAGCCTCCCTTCACTGTGGAGGCACACAGAGGAAAGGGACAGGGCTCCCAAACGTTTTCTCCGACCCCTCAGGCTTGGCAGATGCTCATCATTGCTGTGACACTTCCACCCTGTTCCCCCCCTAGTGAGACACTTCCTTTATGGAAGAGCCGCAGCAGGAATAGGGACAGCCCAGACCGAGGCGACCTGCTGCCTGTGCCTCACTCCAGCCTGCCAGTCATCTTGGGCAATGCAAATGTTAGGGAATCATATTCTCTTCCTCTTGTTTCTTCATCCTGACCCAGAGCCAGTCTCACAGAACAGTCACAGCTCATCTGAGTGCGTAATGTGCGCCAGGCACCATGTTAAAACCTTTATGTGTATTGTGTCATTTAATCTTTACAAGAAACCTGTTGTGGAAGCTCTTACAATCTATCCCCTTCCACAGATGAGGAAGGGCTGGGATTTAGCTCAGTTGGTAGAGCACCGCTCTGCAGTCTCTGAGGTCCCAGGTTCAATTCGCAGCACCACAAAAATGGGAGAAGGACCTGGCAACCCACTCCCAAGGCAATCCCGAAACAGTCAGCCATTGAAAACCCTATGAGGGTCGCTATGAGTCAGACATGACTCAATGGCACCTAACAACAACAACAACAACAGAGGAGGAAACCAAGGCTCAGAGTAGTTCAGTGAAGTGTTCAAGGTCATTCAGCTGGTAATTTGGGAAGCCAAGTCACCAACCCATATCTACCCATTTTCAAAGCTTGTGTTCTCTGTTTCTAAGGTAATGGAATATTTGGTTTCTTTGTCATAAACTATTTTAGATGTATATAAAGTGGAGGTGACAATATGCACACTCACAATCAGAGTACTCAGACTTAACACACATGTTCTATCTTGGGGAGAGTGCCTGGGTTGCCGATAACAATGTGCATTCGGATACTATCAGGTGAACTCCAGTAGGTCAAAGAGGGCACATCAGTGGGCATTTTTGATCAAGCCTTTTATTTAATTACCGATTGTTTTATCTACTTTTTCTATCAATTATGTAGAAGTCCTGTATTTGTAGATTTGTCTAACTCTCTTTTCACGTCTGACAAGTTTTGCCTAATAAATGTCGAAGCCCTCGCGTTGTGTATGTATACACTTAGGGCTTTTGTGTCTTCATGAATTGTCCCTTTCATCATTATGAAATGTCCCTGCTAGTATTCCTTTCTCTCTGTTAATAATCCTTGTCCTGAAATTTATTTATCTGATAGTAGTGTAGCCACTGACGCTTTCTCTTTATTAGTATTTATGTGGTATACATTTTTCTGTCCTTTTACTTTCAACGTCTTCATGTTTTTATTTAAAGTATGTAGGTAACATATTGTTAGGTCTTGCTTTTCTGTTTTCAATTTGACAGCCTCTGACTTTTAAACAGAATAGTTAGACAAGGGATCAGCAAACTATGGCCCCAGAGCCAAATCATCTCACTGCCTGTTTTTGTAAATAAAATTTTATTGGAAAACATCTATGAACATTTGTTATACGTTGTCTATGGCTGATTTTGCACAGCCAAAGGAGTTATAACAGACGCTGTATGGCCTGCAACATCTAAGGCATTTAGGTTTAGCATTTATTGTCTGTCTCTTTACAGAAAATATTTGATGATCCCTGGTGTAGACCATTCCATTTGGTGTAATTTAACACTATGTTTGGTTTAAATCTACCATTTGCTATCTTCTTCTCTATGCACCCCATTTGATTTTTTGTTCAATTTTGATTGTCATCCTTTGGTTACTAGAGTCTGTTGTTCCATTTTATTTCATCTATTGGATCATTAGCAAGCAAATTGTGTGCTTTCTAGTGATTGCTCTGTTCATAATGAATATCTCTAATTTATTACAGTCCACCTTTAAATGATGCAGTGCTTGGCATCAAGTGTAAAACCGTGTAATAGCATTTACGCCATCCTTTCTGTTACTTTGTCATATGTTTTACTTCTGTGTATGTTTAAATTCCACAGTATCTTGACATTGTGTATTTAGAGTAGAAAACCAACTACTTGTTGGTTTTTTTTTTTTTGGCAGTATTGGGATCTGAACCCAGGGCCTCACGCTTGCATGCTCTGCAAGTGCTGGACCACTGAGCTGCACTCTCAGCCCATTTTTGAACTTTTTGAGACAGGGTCTCACTAAGTTACGCAGACTGCCTCTGGTCTCGAACTTGGGATCCTCCTGCCTCCGCCTCCTGAGCCGCTGGGATTACAGGTGTGCGCCACCACACCCAGCTCAAAACCAGCTACTTTTAAAATAAATGTAAAGTTTAACTCTACTACTTCTTAATTCTTTTTATGTGGAAAGACATTTCTTCTGGCATTTTTTCCTTGTGCCTGAAGAACTTCTTTTTCTTAGTTCGTTTTCTTTTCTCTTATTTATTTTTGAGACAGGGTGTGGCTGTGCTACCCAGGTTGGTCTCAAACTCTCAGGCTCCAGTGATGCTCCTGCCTCAGTCTACAACACGCCAAGGCTGCAGACACACTCCACTGCATTGAGTGTGTGAAGAACTTCTCTCAACATGGCAATGCTGGGCTGCAAGCAATGAATTCTTTCAGCTTTTATTTGCCTGAAGAATTCTTGATTACATGTTCAATTTTCAAAGATATTTTTGCTGGGTATAGAATTTGACACTGAGAGATTCCTTTTCCTCCAGTACTTGGATCATTCCGTGCTCTTCCAGTTTGGGTCATTTCTGAGGAGCCCACGCTCACTCTCATCTCCATTCCTCTGTATACATGTTCTTTTCACTCTGGCTGCATTCAAGACTTTACCTTTGGCTTTTAATGGTTTGATTATGTCGTACATAGATGTAACTCTCCTTGCATTTAATTTGTTTGGGACTCGCTCTGAACTTTATGGATCTGTTGTTTACTGTCTTCCCCTCATGCGTTTCTTCTGCTCCATTCTATCTTGTTTATGCTTCTGGGTCTACACATACATGTACTTTAGGCTATTTGTATTGCTCTAGACCTCTTGATGTTTTAGTCTGCTTTTAGTTTTTGCATCTTTTCTCATAAAAGGCATATTAAACAATATAAGGTAGATACAAAAAATAAAATTATAATGCTTCCATGTATATAAAGTCAAAAATCACTCAAACTTATCTAGAGATAAGCATCAGGGTAGTATTTAGGTTTACAATGTAATGACCAAGAGGTGCCTATGGAATTTCTTAGTATCTAACAAAGTTGTATTTCTTGATTTGCATGACTGTTCTCTGCAAAAATTCATTGAAATGTACACAGGATCTGTATACGTTTTTGATGTTATGTTTAGGTTAAAAGTTTATTTTTTAAATGAAAAGTAATCTGTCTTCTTTCACAATCTATGAATTTTGTTTGTATCTATGTTTTTGGGGCTGGAATTTGGCTCAGTAGGTAGAGCGCTGCACTGTGGTCTCTGAGGTCCCTAGTTCAATTCCCAGCTCCGCAAAAATGGGAGAAGGATGTGGCAACCCACTCCCAAGGCAATCCTGAAACAGTCAGCCATTGAAAACCCTATGAAGGTCGCTATGAGTCGTATACTGACTCGACAGCACCTAACAACAACAACAATAATAATATTTTTGGAGTGAATTTTTTCTGTGTTTTGAAGGAAGAATTTAACTTTAATTTTCTCCTATACCAGTAGTCAACTTTTCATCATGATTCATTAACTAGTTTCATTGTGCCCCTGTTGTTTTTATTGCACTAGTGGCCATTTGCCAAGCCCCTGGATGCATGGTCCCTTTCTGGTCTTTCTCTTCAGCTCTCTTTACCGATCCTTTCACAAGAGCAAAGTTCTCAAATACTGTGGCTCTCTGATCAGTCCCTGTGTCTGCTATCATCCCCCTCTTCTCGTTCTCTGGAAAGGCTGCCATGGTTCTTATTTGTCCATTACTCTTCCACATGAATCACAAACCAGCTTTCGAACTGCATTAAAGTTCCTATTGGCATTTTTATTGAAATTGTGTTAAAATGAAATATTGATTTGGGGGGGATTGATGACTTCATAATGAACTGTCCTGGAGTGTGCTCTATAGCATAAGTGGTCAGTTTTTTCTTAAGTCTTCCAATAACATGTCATTATATTCACCGTCAATGACTTAAAATATATTTTGGGATACTTATTTAACTATATGGGGCTGGGATTTAGCTCAGCTGGTAGAGCGCTGTGCTGCAGTCTCTGAGGTCCCGAGTTCAATTCCCAGCACTGCAAAAACGGGAGAAGGGCCTGGCAATCCACTCCCAAGGCAATCCCGAAACAGTCAGCCATTGAAAACCCTATGAGGGTCGCTATGAGTCGGATACCTACTCGACGGCACCTAACAACAACAACATTTAACTATATAATTAGAAATGGTAGAAATTAAATTAAATCATGCTTTACACTGTTTTCAGTGAATGGAAATGCTAATAACTCTCTGAAATGAATCTTCTACATGGTGAGGTTGCTAAGTTCATCGTTTAGCTCAAATGGTCGGATTCTCCCAGATATTCCGTGTGGACATTTGCAAACGGTGAAAATCTTATCCCTCTCTTGCCTTCCGTGTCTTTGTCCATCTGTTCTTTGCCTGGCTGCATTGGCTGCTGCTTCTGTAACGTTAGCCTAGAAACCATGGCAACACATGCTCTGGTCCTCTTCTTCATTTAAAATGAGTATCTCTTTCCCTCCATCACAAAGTGTGCTTTTTTGCATACTTTTGCTACCCACCCTTTGGAAGATTGATAAAGATCTCCTCTGTCCCTAACTTTAATTCCTGTACTTTGAATCATAAGTGCAGACTTATGATTTCATTTATGCAGATCATAAATCATAAATGCAGATTTATAATTTAAGAAGATTTCATTTTCTGCACATATAGAGTTGATCTTATTTGTCCTTGTTTAATCTGTTACTTTAGTTATTTACCTAAGGAAAATGCCCAGTGTTAAACCAAGCATTATTTCATTCCTGAAATATATCTTATTTGGGTATGATATATTTTTAAGATATACATTGATAAGTATATTTTGAAAGCCTTTATCTCTTATTTAATCAACTCATGAGCAACAGGGGAACCTATCCATGATTCATTAATTCTTTTACAACAATGCTTTCCATTCCTCTGAGAGTTATAGTTCTATTCAGGTATAGTTCCTCCTGGATCAATTCTAATATCTAGAAAACTATCAATTACATTTAAGTTTCCATAATTATAAAAGAATTTTCTGTATCTTTCCATATGATTTTTAATGTAGTTATACCTTGTATTTCATTCCTAATATTGCTTGTCCTCTTTCTATTTTGATCTTAATCAAATTTAACATAATTTTGCATATTTGTTGCTCTTGTTAGATGCCGTCGAGTCGGTATCCAACTCATAGCGACCCTCATAGGGTTTTCAATGGCTGACTGTTTCGGGATTGCCTTGGGAGTGGATTGCCAGGTCCTTCTCCCATTTTTGCGGTGCTGGGAATCGAACTGGGGACCTCAGAGACTGCAGAGCAGCGCTCTACCAACTGAGCTAAATCCCAGCCCCTTGCATATTTGTATTATTCTTAATTACCCACACTTTTTGTGTTTCTTCTCTTTTTATCTTTACTTTCTCTTTCTTTAATTTCTACTCTTATTTTATTATTTTCTTTCTGCTATCTTCACATTTACTTTGTTTTTATTTTTAAGATGAAATTTAAGCATATTAATTTTCATCTTTTCTCGTTTCTGTGAGAGAATATGTGTGAATTTCTCTCTGTTGTCTTAGCTGCATCCACAGGTCTTGATATAGTGTTTCATTGAATTCAGTGCTAAGAATTTCATATTTTACGTAATTGTTTATCCATATATTATTAGTTTTCAAATTAATGCTTTTTACCCTTTTAACAAAAATGATATTGAACTTATAATAAAATTTATAATAGATTAAAACAATTTACAATAAATAATATAATTTGCAAATTAACAAACTGAGAGTAATAACATTATAATAAGTGATTATTAACAAAAAGATATTAATGACTAATTTCTTGCAATACAATCAGGGCATACACTTTGAAATACATTTTATGTATATATTTAAGGCTTTCTAGGCCTAACACTTGATACATTTTCCAAACAGGGATGAATTTACAGCCATGTCCTGGACCTCTTTAGATTTCCCCGAGAGATGTTCTGTATCTGAGTTCCAGAAATTTCTTCGTGCTTCCTTCCCTCTTATAAGCATCCCAGAGAAGTTATTATTTACTCCCACTCAACCAGCCATTCCTCACCAGGAGAAGGTGCCCTGTCACTACCATTGAGACTTGTCCTGTAGACATTCCTACTCCATCTTACGTACATTACTTTCTGAAAATCAAGGTTCATCTCTTGAGACAATCGTCGATTTATCAGCAGTTGTGAGAAATAGCACAAAGACATCCTATGTACCCTTTGCCCAGGTTCCCCCTTGGGAACCTCTTGCAGAGGTAGAGGACATTGTCACCGCCATAACACTGACGTGGACACTATCTGGTGATTTCACGTGGATTTCCTGTTTTACTTGTATTCACGTGAGCGTGGGTTTAGTTCAGTGCAATCTTAACCACCTGTGTACCTTCCTTTGCCTCCAACCTGCCGTGGTTTGTAGTGTCGTTCAAAGAGTATGCGTTAGAGTGGTTTCGAGTGTCCTTCAGAGAGTAGGTGTTGGAAACTTAATTCCAAAGGCAGCAGTGTTAGGGCCGGGGCGTAGTGGGATGGGTTTAGGGCACAGCCCTCACCAACGCACTAAGCCCAATTTAGAAAGGGCTGCAAGTTCATTCTTTTGCCTTCCCTACATTCCACCATGGGGCGATGCCACAGGGAGGTCCCCAGCCTACACTGGCCCCTGACGTGGGACCCCAACCCCTCTGTAACACCCAGCCTATTGTATTCTGTTATTGCAGTGCCAAAGGACACAGATGCTGCCACATCAAGGACAGGATGGTTGTTCATGAGGACCTGGGGTGATATTCTTTTGTAGCCGCCTTCCACTCCTCCCCAACCCCGACCACCATGTTGTCCAGATCTATGATTGTGTCATTTCACAAGTGTTACATGAACAGAATCCTAGAGTATGGGACCTTTTAAGATCGGCGTTTTCCATTTACATAATGCCTTTGGGACCACCCAAGCTGTGGCATAGCCAATAGTCTGTTCCTTTTATTGGTGAGTGGTCTTCTGTGGTATCTGTGGAGTAGTCAGATTCTCTGCCTATAGATGGGCGTCTGGGTTGTTTGGTATTCAGAGCTGTTATAAATTAAACTTCTACGAGCATTCATGCCCAGGATTTTATGTGAGTATAAGCATACATTTCTCTGAGATAGTGTCTAAGAATTTAACTTCCTGGTCATATTCTCCCTCTCGCCCCACTTTATCTGTCAGTCTGCCATGCTCTGGGGACTTGTGTGTTGCTGTGATGCTGAAAGCTATGCCACCGGTATCTCAGATACCAGCAGGGTCATCCATGGTGGACAGGTTTCAGCTGAGTTTCCAGATTAAGACAGACTAGGGAGAAGGACCCAGCAGCCCACTCCTGAAACAATTAGCCATTGAAAACCCTTTGAATAGCACAGAAGCATTGTCAAAAATAGTGCCAGAAAATAAGCACACAGGCTGCAAGACATTCAGGAAACAACTGGGGAAGAGTTGCCTCCTCAAAGTAGTTGTTGTTGTTAGGTGCCATCGAGTTGTGTCCAACTCATAGCGACCCTCATAGGGTTTTCAATGGCTGATTGTTTTGGGATTGCCTTGGGAGTGGGTTGCCAGGCCCTTCTCCCATTTTTGTGGTGCTGGGAATTGAACTCGGGACCTCAGAGACTGCAGCGCAGCGCTCTACCAACTGAGCTAAATCCCAGCCCTCCTCAAAGTAGAGTCAACCTTAATGACAGGATTGGAGTAAAGCCCCTGGGACCTCCTTTTGCAGATGTGGCAGGACTCAAAATGAAAAGAAACATTGTTGTTATTGTTGTTAAGTTGTTAGGCCTTCAAGTTGTGTCTGATTCATAGCAACCCTCATAGGGTTTTCAGAGGCTGATTGTTTCAGGATTGCCTTGGGAGTGGATTGCCATGTTCTTTTCCCATTTTTGTGGTGCTGGGAATCAAACTCAGGACCTCAGAGACTACAGAGTAGCACTCTACCAACTGAGCTAAATCCCAGCCAGAAAAGAAGCATAGTTGTTAGAATAGTAGGAACAAATATAAGAAGATCGTGTGCATGGCACAGTATTGGGCAGTGCTTCTCTCTGCTGTACTTAGGGTCGCTATGAACCGCATCTGACTTGACAGCACCTAGCAAGAAGTCATACAGTAATCAGATGTTTGGTTTCTTAAAGAAACAGCCTCTGTTTTCCAGAGAGGCTGTGCCATCCTGCATTCCCATGGGTGAGTGACTTCATTTTGTTGTATCCTCATCAGCACTGAGTGTTGTCATTGTTTTGCATTTAGCTACTCTGATAGGAAGCCTGCAGCGGTGGCCCTGTGGCATCCGATCCCGTCAGATCTCGGAAGCTAAGCAGGGTCAGGCCTGGTTAGTACCTGGATGGGAGACTGCCTGGGAACACCAGAAGCTGTAGGCTTGGGAGAAGGACCTGGCAACCCCCTCCCAAAAATCAATCTGCCATTGAAAACCCTATGAACAGCAGAGAAGCACTGACAATAGTGTTTCCCCTGTT
>VMDO01024150.1:0-30272 GCA_007922755.1 Pedetes capensis
CTAAAGAGATAATTCAAAAAATTAATAAGACTAAGAGTTGGTTCTTTGAAAAGTTTAATAAAATAGACACCCCTCTGGCAAACCTCATCAAAAAGAAAAAGGAAAAATCTAACATAGTACGGATTATGAAAGACAACGGATCCATAACCACCGACTCCAACGAAATACACAAAATTGTCAGGGATTACTATGACAGACTGTATTCCCAAAAATATGAAAATGCAGAAGAAATGGACAAATTTATTAACATGTATGACCTACCAAAACTATCCCCAGAAGACATAACTGACCTAAACAAGCCCATTACCTATACAGAAATAGAAAAGGTAATTAAAAGTCTCCCAACAAAGAAGAGCCCAGGTTCTGATGGATTCACAGCAGAATTCTACCAAACTTTTAAAGAAGAGATAATATCTGTCCTCCTCAAGTTATTCCAAAGAATAGAAAAGGAGGGAACACTCCCAAATACATTTTATGAAGCTACCATCACACTGATACCCAAACCAGGAAAAGATTTATCTAAGATAGAGAATTAAAGACCCATCTCCCTTATGAATCTAGATGCAAAAATATTCAATAAAATTCTGGCAAACAGAATACAACAGCATACGAAAAAGATTATTCACCACGACCAAGTGGGATTTTTTTTTCTTTTTTAACTTCGAGATAAGGTCTCCCTAAGTTGCACAGGCTGCCTCCAGTCTGGAACTCAAGATCCGCTTGCCTCAACTTCTCAAGTCACTGGCATCACAGTGACTTAATTTCAATTACAGGCATGTTTCACAGCTTCCCACTTTTTTTATTAAATGATTTTTATATCAAGAATAGAGAAAATGAGAAATCTCAGAATGTGATTAAATCTTTTAAAGCAAGATGACTTTTTAAACTGAATAAACTTGGTCTTCAACAAGGACATAAAGCTTTTACTTTACCACTCACTTGTGATTTAGATAAGACCTCTTCCTCCTCACCTTCCTGCATCATTTAAAGCCAAGTCTGACATGCTCTCAGACAGAGAAAGTACACACCTTGCAAAGCAACTCCAAGTGGAGCCAGGGTGACCAACAGTCCCAGGACTGAGGGGACATCAGGATGTGAGATGTTGAGCATCCATACTGGGAAAGTCTTGAGTCAACAGGGATGAGGCGGTCCCAGGAAAGAACAACTGGGTTCAAGAAATGGTAGTGATGCATCCTTACTTGCTGGCTTTCCAGGAACAGTGAGGCCCACCTCATATGGGAGCCCTTGGTGCCAGAAGGAACCACCACAAGCCAGGGCAGTAATCACAAGGGGATGGTTGTCTCCACTGAGGAAATGTCTGGGCAGGACCAGGAGCATTAGAAGTATTCTACATAAGTTTGAAACCTGTTTATAGTTTCTTCTAATATCTACTTACATGATTAAGTGTTTTCATAAGACTCAAAGAAAATGTGTATCAAAACTTATTTAATCCATAAAATATTCGCATTACTATCTCTCATCAACTTTTTTGGTAGAAATATGTCTCTACACATTCTCAATGCTAATATCAGTGTATTCTCTGGCTTCAAGTATGCCTCCTTTCTCTGGATGCCTCAGGGGAATGTTTTGGTAATGGAGAATACTGTATCCAAACAGTCTCTACAGTTTTAAAAGTTAAAGCCACCCATCTGCTGCAGTTGACAGTGCCAATTGCCGAGGATTGAACTGATAAATATTTGTGCCACAATGCTAATTCTCTGCATGAAGAAGGAATAAAAAGTGCATGTCAAAACCTGAAAATGATTGATGCCTGTCATCTCCTCAACATTGTCTCTCACACTTAATTTCAACTCATGAGTTCAGATTGCATGTAGAACGGGCAGCAGGTGTTCCAGATTGCCTAACCAGCACAACACTCATTTCCTGCAAAGACAAGACAGCCTGGTCTCTGCTTTAGAGGACTCTCTGAGAGTTCAACAGAGTTTAATGTGTCTAAGAAAGACTTGGTTTGCTTTCCAGGGCTAATAAATAAGTTCCTAGATGTAGGGTCTGGCTTAAGAAATCAGCCATTTTCAGTGGCCATGGTGGGTCCAAGGGGCTCTAGAGCATGAGCCCCAGGGCTCTCTGGCCATTGCCAGGGCACACAGTGTTTCCACATCAGTGACAAAAGAATTTATCTTCACTTGGAAAAAGAGATCTGAAGGGTCACTGTCAGGTGGAGATTACAAAAGTCCAGTTCAGAGACTTTGTAATCAGAAGAGCAGCCCTTGAGTTCAATGGTTATTTCTAAAGCATACAGTACCTTTTAAATATGACTTATTAATCTCATTAGTACAGATATTTAATTAGTAATTTTTATCTCTGAAAAGGAAATATTGACTCAAAAACAACCACTTAAAGCCACAAGATTATAAATACAGCCTGGTAAACTAGTATAATTTGGACTAATTAGGAGAGAGTTTCTTCAAATATCTAACCAAATATTTATATTACAAAATGCCACCCCAAATACCAGCTAGGAAGTATTTTCTTTCTCCCTCCTTGTCACATACCCAAGGCATGTGAATTGGTTTTAATATTTGCATAAGCATTAAAAATGTTTCATCTCTTTTTGAGTGAGTAACTCAATTCCTCATATTTTCTGAGTTCGGCACATTCAGGTCAATTCTGCAGACAATTGAACTTACCTATAAAAATGTGCTACTAGCCAGGTGCAGTGGCACACATCTGTAATCCCAGTGACTTGGGAGGCAGAGGCAGGAGGATCACAAGTTTGAGACCAGAGGCAGTCTGCATAATTTAGCAAGACTCAAAAAGTAAAAAAAAAAAAAAAAAAAAAAATGGGCTAGGTGTGCAGCTCAGTGGTCCAGCACTTGTAAAAACATGCAAGCATGAGGCCCTGGGTTCAACCCCCAGTACTGCCAAAAAAAAAAAAAAAAAAAAAGTGCTATTAATGCTGTTATATTAGCTCATAATGAATAATCCAAGGTATTTTTAGATTTAATCGGCCTAAGTAAATCGTGAGAGATTTGAGAATAGTCAGGTCTGATGGCATTGTACTTCTGTCCACCACTTAACAATGGGCAGCATTGCTGGGCCCTCCCCATTTCACTGGCTGGGGTTTAGCTCAGTTGGTAGAGTGCTGCTCTGTGCTCTCTGAGGCTCTGAGTTCGATCCCCAGTACTACAAAAGGGGGAGAAGGACATGACCGCCCACTCCTGTAACAATGCCAAACAATCTGCCATCAGAGTTTGCTATAAGTTGCTATAAGAGTTTGTTGTGAGTTGGGCCCAACTTGAGGGCACCTAACAACAACAACAGCAATAGCAACAGCAACCCCCTTTCATTGGCAGCTGCAGTACCAGGAGGGCTTGCTCTATCACCCTTACTCCTCCGCCCCACCCTGGCTGTTGGGACACATGGGTCTGAGAACAAGAAATTAATGCTTGGCAGTCACATAAAGAAGGAGATATAGAAACTCAAAGGAAATCAGGGGAAATGAACCATATCAATACAAAGGTAGATTAAAGAGATTTAAGTCAAAGGATCTCAGATTATGGAATATTTTCAGGAAATATGGGAATATTACTTTTTAGGGCAAAGTAAAAAATCACTTCTAATAAAAAATGTCATCATGTAAAATGCTTTCTTAATGTATCATATAATATATTTACATTTCATCATAATATAAATGCATTATTAAACAATTTTTAAAGTTCAGAGAGAATACATTTATAAAAAAAACTTTAAAATAAGTTTGGAACATGCAAAGGGGCTGGAGATTTAACTTTATAAACAATGATGTACTGGAACAATGACCTCAGAGCTAGAAAAGAGAACAAGAATTTTCCCTTGACTCATGGTTCTTTTTTTTTTTTTGCAGTACTTGGGGTTCAACCCAGGCCCTCACGCCTGCATGCTCTGCAAGTGCTGGACCACTGAGGTGTGCCCTCAGCCCATTTTTTTACTTTATTTGAGACAGGGTCTCACTAAGTTATTGCCTCTGGTCTCAAACTTGCGATCCTCCTGCCTCTGCCTCCCCAGCGGCTGGGATTACAGGCGTGCGCCACCGCGCCCAGCTAACTTCACGGTTCTTATAATTTGCAATAAAAACAAATGCACATTCATAACCACAACAGGAGACAACAAAGCAAACAGAAATCTCGAAGTCATCACCAGTTTTTGCAATTTTATATTTCATGTGCACCAAGAAAATCAGAAGAGCTCTCTAATTGTGGTTTTGTTCAAATAACTCATACTTCCTCTATTTCAAGTAATTTGGATATAATACTTTAATAGGATTCGGCCTTGGTTAGTATTTATTCAGCCTGGTTCTAAAGTTTAAATCATTCTCCTGGGAATTGGCTGGAAAATGTTAACTTTTTAAAGGTTTCTGAATAAAAAGATATAGTCAAACCAACATGAAATTCTTCCTCAATACAAATGTCTAGGATTTTGTGAGCGGAAAATTAGCAGATATCTGATAGAAGACTGCCTCTGAAAATGGTTATGCAACTTAACTGAAGTTCTGTGCTATAAAAACAGTTTTTAAAAATTTCCATCATTCAAAATCAAATGTCCTAAATTGAGGCAGTAATTGAATCAACACTGTGAAGTAATTTTTTTAAACAAAGTTTTTCTTTGTACTTCACTAATTGGTATACTGGTTGTCTGGGAGTTCTTACATAAACATGCATACCCAAGGTTGAATTATTGCTAAGTTCTTTTTGTGGGTAACTAACGTAACCTTCTCTTTTAGTTCTATTTCAACCCATCAGGCAGAAAACAGCAAAAGTAGGAAAGAATGCTTCAAATCATCTAACTGTTACAATTGTCCTCAATATTTTTGGCAACAGGCCCCTCCTGGATACCTAAATGCATGGATGCTCCAGGCCCTTTTATAAAGTGGTGCAGCATTTACACATAACCCTCACTCATCCTCTTGTACATCTTAAATCATCTCTAGAGTACTTATAATACCTACCTAATACCATGCAGATGCTATGTAAATAGTTGTCACGATGTATTACTTAAGGAATTATGACAAGAAAAAAGTCTTGTTCAGTACTGACGTATTTTTTTTTTACTATTTTCTTCTATAGAACCTGCAAATATGGAGGGCAGAATGTACACCATTTCTAATCATGAATTCAAGCCCATCTGAATATGGCCAAGGTTTCCTTTACATTTTTACTCTAACATAATTGCAGTATTTTTCCATGGATAAGTGGAAAATACAGATAATACTTTAAAAAACAAAACAAAGAAAACCTGTGTTGAACAAGATCCCACGCAAGTTATCCATCTATACATTAGCACCAGGTCATTTACATGCATTATCTCAGATGAGCTACTCAGCACCTTAATGAGGTGGCCTGATGATACATTCCTCATGGCTGAAACAACCCATGATTAAAGAAGTGTGGTCATTTGATGAATCTTTAACAGCTAGTAAGAGATGGACCTAGGTTTCTGACTCCTTCAAAAATTAATTGACTCAACAAATAATTGTCTCCTATGTGCCAAGCAGTGCACTAGAGAGGGAAGATGTTCACTCACTTGCTGGAGAACTCAAAACTGATTCCAACATCTTCCTCTCTGTGATATCACACACTTTGTGATATCATTTGATGCATGACACAGATGTAAGAGCTAAATTATGAAATCCAATGATAGTGATGACTTTCTAAATGTTATTAATGTTTACCTTTGGCTTCCAATCCATTGATTGCAGAAATCTCTGCTTTAGTTTTATTTTTCAAGCAAATATAAAGTGTGGTGGTATGAAATAGTTCATTTTTTCATTTCATAGAATGTTATCCATAGTTTTTTTTTTCCCTCTCTTTAGAGTGGTAGGTATACATGGCACCAAAAAACGCAAACCTCTGTAAATTTTTGGCCTGAATCATTATTACTAGGAATGTGACCTGCTAAGCTGTAATGAAGGCATCTTTAAGACAGAGGACAATTATAAATCACCCACATTATGAAGGTACTTTTAAAACAAAATGTCCGTGAAAGTTAATATTTATAATATCAATAACCATTGAGAATTTAGAGTTCAAAGGTTGAAGTAGAATTTGTTTTACAGAAAACAACAGGAAAACCTCTCTTTTTTTTCTTTTATTTCCTCTTCCTCTCTTTCATTTTGTTTTATTTTACACAGAGTCTCATATGTGGCCCAGGCTAGCTTCAAACTCACAATCCTCCTTCCTCAGCCTTCTAAGTGCTGAGATTACAGACATGTGCTACCACATCTGGCAATAAAACACTGTATACATTGTTTGCAATACTAAACATGTGGTTCTCGCCAACACACATGTATACTTTTTTATTGGCACATTTTCTTCTTCCTAAGGTCCTTTATTCTTAATTTCCTCCCAAAAAATGACTTAATAAATGAACAAGTTAAGTACCATAAGACTCAACCCAGGACACAAGATTAACAATTTTTTGAATTGTGGTCAGATGGGGCTCACTTTATACTAAGTTCGGGTTCTAGGTGTGCCTCGAATTCTTCAGCTCTTTCTAGCTTTGCTCTTCGACTTTGAAGAGGCCGTGCATGATTCTATAGGATGAAGCCAGGCTTTCACACCCTGTCTCTTATTTGGTACCACAGCAGCTGACCCTCTCTTATCCTCACACAGGTATAGTAAGGTTGCAATGTTATCGTGGTTTCCAGATGTACTAATAAGAAGAAAGTAGGAAGTATAATGGCAGACAACACAGTGACATTAATGCTGCACTAAGTGAAATGTATTGAAATCTGAAAGCAGGTATGTTTTGAAGGCTCCTTATACACAATTAAATAGCATATAATTTCTTGAGTATGAATTCAGTAAGTATAATGGATGAATTGCTTCTGTGTATTAGTTTTTGAAAGAAGGTGTGTGTGTGTGTGTGTGTGTGTGTGTGTGTGTGTGTGTAACTGTGGGGAGTAGATGGAGATTTTAGAATAATAATATTGCAGGACATAAGCAAAAGGTAGACAGTTGACATTTTGGGAAGCCTAAAAGATTTGTAGAGAAGTTGCAACATTAATATAAAGCTTTTGCTACTGAAATCAATGTATTTAAAAGTGTTAATTATAAAATATATCCATGGAGAACTGCTATAGAGGTTTC
The DNA here is from genome assembly GCA_007922755.1 of Pedetes capensis. Taxonomy (NCBI): domain Eukaryota; kingdom Metazoa; phylum Chordata; class Mammalia; order Rodentia; family Pedetidae; genus Pedetes; species Pedetes capensis. The sequence continues at coordinate 7,086 of VMDO01024150.1, forward strand.
ACCTATAAATAATACAAGAAAAGGAAAGTCATGCTAGAAAACTATTAGGAATCTGGTCCTACAGCCACTCATGCTCTGGCACCTTTACAACAACTATGGCTCAGAATTGAGCTGAATTGCACGTCTGGGCCAGTTCAACCATCTGGTGTCGTCTCACAAATGGAATAACAGTCTAAAAGGAAAGTTTGTTTGGAGGTGCCATTCCCATATGTATGCAATCCACAAACGACCGGGTATAACTGCTTCGGCACAATACCAAGCAAGACTTAGCTTTTTCAGAAGAGCATATTGCACAGCATTTCTGGAAATGCTCCCAATATTAGATACATGTCGCATTTGCATAGAAACATATGGTTTTCAATGTGCAATCTCAAATTGTCTACAGAGACTTTGCAATCAGAGGTTGTCTGTTCTACCTTCCTTTTATGAGCCTATTTTCACTTCGCAAACTATCACACTGTGGTGATTTGGAGGCATTATTTTAATTCCTAATGTAAATTTATTTTCAACAGATGTGATTCTGAATATATTACATTATATGAATAATATAAAAGCAGATGACATCTTATTAGTTATTAGGTGAAATTATGCCAGAGGGTGCTGGGAATTAGATGCTAGGGCAAATGAGCCAAAGGAAGCCCCAAAGTCACTGGCTGACACACCCAGGTACCAGGAGGCTGTGGCATTTTTTTCCTGAGAGTTGAAATTGGCATCTTTTTTACTTCACCCCCACCAATAGATGCTCAGGTGTATTCCACGCATTTTCCCTGAAGCAGCCCCACTCCCAGGAACGCTGGTTCTGAAAATGTCAAGGTGAAGGAATCATGGCTCCCAATCCCTCTCTGCCTGCTGCTTCTGGGCTGATGGTTGCACATGAATGGGCCTGGTGGAGCTTGAGTACAGTGAGTTCACACACCAGGAGAAAAGGTGGGTTTGCTTTGTTTCCTTTGAGCCGTTGCCTAAGCACAACAGGACAGGCAATGTGGGCTTTGCTACCTTTTAGGAAACAGCGTTCGTTCATGGTAATCAGTCCTTCTAAGACTCTCAAGTAGATTATTTTGCTAAAATTTCAAACGGGAACACACAATGGGCATAGAAAGGTAAATTTTCCTCTGACAAAACTGTAGCTGTGGAGAGAGCCAAGGGAGCTGCTCAGAACTTGAGCCTGAGCTTGTCTGTAGGCTCCAGGGCCTTCCTTGCAGGCCGTACAGAGGTGAAGGCCAAGCTCCTAATCACTTAGAGTACAACAAAATTCCTCCTCACCTCTTGGCTCCTTCTTTTCCCTGTCTGCTGCTGAAGAAACACAGATAAATCATTGCCTTTTCTTCCCAGCAGCAAAACCAGTCATTTTAAAAATCACAGCAGATGTTGGCGGCACAGAAGCTGCGCAGGTGGAGGCCTGAACTTGGTGGTTCACTCAAAGCGAAGGAATTAAGAAAACCACAATGTATCTGTGAGTGGGAGGAAACAAACCCATGGCAGCAGCCAGGGTGCATCCTGCCCAAGATCAGAGACAAGGAAGGAGTCAGCCTGCTGATTGCAGATTGCAGTTAACAAAAGGACTGATTGCTCATAATTCAAGGCATATCTTTCCATCTAAGGAGGTTTTATATAACCTCCAGCAACTGTTACACCTCAAGCTACTCACAAAGACCTTACAAATCCTTTGTTGTATTATCCTAAAGTTCAATATATTTTTGATGCATGAAATTTCACATGCTAATTTAGAAAAATCACATTTTCTATCTGTTAGCATATAGAAATGCAAGTAACTTGTTTACGTGGAGTTTTAATCCAGCAAAGTTGCAAGTTTTCTTATGAATTTGTATGATTTATCTTTATATGCCTTGGGCTTCATAGTCATACAGCAGCTGTGAATGACAACAAATTATTTCTTCCTTTTCAATTATGATAACTTTAGTACTTTTTTCTAGTCTTATTATACTTTATTATACTAGTTATGGCCTGCAGCCATACCACTGTGGTGTCTGATCCCAACAGATCTTGGAAGCTAAGCAGGGTCAGGCCTAGTTATTCCTTGGATGGGAGACCACTGGGGAACACTGGGTGCTGTAGGCTAGGAAGAAGGACCTGGCAGCCCACTCTTCCCAAAAAATCACGATTGAAAACCCTGTGAATAGCAGGGAGACATTCACAATGATACTGAGCATGGCACAGTGACAGGTAGTATTTCATGTACATAGAGTCGTTATGAGTCAGACACCCATTGGCACCTAATAACAGCATACTGGTTACAGTGTACATAATTGTCTTTTTCCCTACCTTAAAGGGATCTTTGAGCATTTGGTCACTTTTCTTACAGATTTTTAAAGTAAATCTTTCTTATTAGATTAAGAAAATTTCCTTTCATTCATCATTTGATAAGTGCTTAACCATGAGTGCATGTTGAATGTTATTAAAATTTTTTCATCGTCTATCAAGAACAGATGGCTGGGGTTTAGCTCAGTTGGTAGAGTGCTATGCTACACTCTCTGAGGACCCAGATTTGATCCCCAGTACTGCAAAAAAAAGATGGGGGAGAAGGATGTGGCAATCCATTCCCTAATCAATCCTGAAACAATCAGCCATTGAAAATCCTATGAGGGTCACTGAGTCTGGCAAGATTTGACCGCACCTAATAACAAAGGGCCTGGGGTTTTTCTCAGTGGGTAGAGCGCTGCTCTGCACTCTCTGAGGACCTACGTTTGATCCCCAGCACCGAAAAATGGGAGAAAGATGTGGCAGTGCACTCCCAAAACAGCCATTGAAAACCCTCTGAGGGTCATAGTATATAATCCTTTTTATAGTATATAATCTGGCATCCATAATATTGTGGTATCACCTCGGATCTTGGAAGCTAAGCAGAATCAGACCTGGTTCATACTTGGATGGGAGATGGCCTGGGAACACCAGGTGCTGTAGGCTTGGGAGAAGGACCTGGCAACCCCTCCCAAAAAACAATCAGCCATTGAAAACCCTATGAATAGCAGAGAAGCACAACAATAGTGCATCATCTGTTTTACATAAGGTCACTATGAGTCAGACACTGACTTGACAGCACCTAACAACAGCATTAAGAACATACAATTAATTTTTCTCTTCATATGGTGGATACATTACTGATTTTCCCATGGTAATACAAAGATCTGTTTGTTCATGTCACTGTGTGTGTGTGTGTGTGTGTGTGTGTGTGTGTGTGTCTATCTTCCTCTTCCTCCCTCTTTATCTTTCTCCCCCCTATATTTGCTTTCTTAGTATTTTATTTAAGATTTTTATATCTATGTTCATGAATGGGCTGGGGCTTAACTCTGTCAGTAGAATGATTGCTCTGCACACTCTGAGGCCCTGGGTTCGATTACCACAAAGGCAGGCAAAGGACTTGGAACCCGCTCCCAAAACAATCAGCCATTGAAAACCCTATGAACAGCAGAGAGGCACTGACATAGTGCTGGGCATGGCAAAGTGTTGGGGAGTGTCTCCTTCTGTTGTACATAGGGCCGCCATGAGTTGGACCTGAGTCAACGGCACCTAACGACAACAACATGTTCATGAATAAGACTTACCTATAATTTTCTTTTCTTTACTGACCTTATTAATATTGGGGAATTAAGGTAATCAAATACCAGTTGGAGAAGGATATCTTTTTTAGTATTGAGAGAAAAAATGTACTCCTTTGAGGAAATACGTGGAGAGGAATTATTTGTTCTTGGAATGCTTAGTAGAACTCACCTGTTTCTATAATATTGTCTAGGCCTAATGTATCTTAATGGGCCTATTTATAATTAGAGATTTTATTCCTTGACTAAAGTAATCAAAATTTATTGAGTTAATTTTGATAAGTTACATTCTTCATGAGTATATATATCATGTTTTTGCAAATTTACTGCATGAACTTTGTTATATTATCCTCTAACATCATTTTGACTTCTGCATTATCTTACTTAAATATGCTTTTTTCATTCCTAATATTGTTCATTGGACCTTATTTCCAAAGATTGTGAGACTTTTATCCATTTTCCTTGTCTTTTAACAATCAAATCATTAGCTTTATCATGTTTATTTTATCCTTTCTCCATGTTCATTAATCTCTGATTTTATCTTTATTACTTTATCTGTTTGCTCGTCTGTTGTTTTTTCCCAATACCTTCTGTGGTTGTTGTGAGGTGCCATAGAGACAGTCCGACTCACACTGACACCCATAGCGTTATCAATGGCTGATTGTTTCAGGATTGCTTCAGGTGTGGATTGCCACTTCCTTCTCCCAGATCTTATGTTGTATGCTTAATTTTGGGGGGCCTCTGGTTTTTATTATTAATAATATGTAGGGCTTTTTTCCCATTGTCACTTCCTTCTTGCCACCTTCTAATTTCTTTTATGATTTCCTCTTTGATCTCTTTGATTAAGAAATGTTTCTTAATTTCCAAATATCCAAATAAAATCTATAACAAGATACCATTATTTACCTGTCAGAATGGCTAAAATTAAAAGGTCAACTAAACAAAGTGTTGACAAGAATATAAAACAGTTGACAAGAATATAAAACAGAACTCATTTATATTGCTGGTGTGAATCGAAAATGGTACAACTACTTTAGAAAATAGTTTGGCAATTTCTTAAAAATTTAAACAACTCTAACCTAACCTAACCACACGAGTAGGCTATTTTGCAGTGTTGTATTTACACAAGAGAAAGAAAAGCACATGACTGCACAAACACTTTTAACACATATATCCATAGCAGCTTTACGCATAGTAGCCAAATCCAAAATAAGAAACTGATACTCCATACTATAACTAGATGAAACTCAAAATGATTAGATGAAAGAATCCAGTCAAAATGTTCAGAGTATGATAGTAAGTGTATGTGTATGTGGTGGGAGGGCAGGGGGATATTTCTAGAAAATACAAAGCAGCATACAGTGATGGGAAGCAAAAAAATAGGAGTTTGCTTGGACATAGCTGGAGTGTAGGGTGGCAGGACAACTGGTAGAAAATTATAAAGACACTGAAAAAATTGGGGGGAGTGATATATAAGTGCATGATTTTGACTGGTGGCAGTCAAGTTGCACACTTTAAACCTGTGAAGTTTATTTATATACATTATGTCAAAATAAAGCAATAAAAATGATATTTCTATGAGATTTTTCTCTTCTGTTTTCCTCTTTCTTTTTCTACCCATGATTATTGCCAAGTAGAAAAATTCATTAGTGGCACATCAGGTGAACTCTGAAATTATGTAAAGAACCAAGGGTAATACTTTAGGAATTATGATATCATATTCAAAATGTTAATGTTGTAGACTATACTATGTATTTAATAAATTGCTCATGGTTTCTACACACTTAAAGCTGCTCAGAAAGTTAGTTTTTATTAAGAGACTATGTGTTGCCATGTCTCTAAGGTCTCTGTGTTATAAGAGACTGGTTACATTTCCTTTCTGTTTTTTCACTGTAATATGAGTTGTGTGAGTATAACTCCCTCACATGTTCGATTGGTCCTAATACCTCTGTAAGTGGCTCATTTGAAATAGACGGACTCCTTGACCACTCACTACTATGTGTGTGGAGAGTAAATCCTAGTGCAGCGCTGTCCTTTGAATGGCTTAGGTTTGATTTCAAACTTAGTTGTTAAAAATCCAGCAGGAGTATTCAAAAGACTTTGGAGACTCATTAAGATTGCATAACTGCTTTGATATTAAGGAAGAATAAGCAAAATGTCTTTAATGTAAAATTTTTCAGTCCTAGAAATGCAGTGATCACTACATTTGCTAGATTTTTGACCTGTGTGTGTATGTGTGTGTGGGGAAACAAATGAGAAAATCAAGGCAGTTTTTCTACCACCTTTGAGCTACACTGAGCATTAGATAACAAAGCCAAATCCCCTAAAAGGTTTTGAGATACCTCCCACTAACCTTGGAGTGCTACTTGTTGTAACACACCCCACTGGGCGGGATACAAATGAAAAGAGGTGGCAGCAGGCGACAGAGAGCTCAGTAATCATGACAGCACAATTCAAAGGTATTTGAGATGGGGCCTTCAAAAACAGCAGCACCAGAAGGCTGCCCTGAAGCACAGCTCCCAATGAATCTGCTTAGAGGGCAGTATTTGGGAACCCCTGCCCCAGGCTTTAGGAGGCACTGAAGCAGAAAAGGCAAGTCACAGAAAGCAGCCTGGGCAAACAAGCTGGGTCAATCCAAAGGACTGCCTTTGCTATACCTACAATAGGACTGTTTTTCAAAATGTGGTAACCCATTTATTTTCTATAGGCTCCCAGAGAGCTACTGAATACAGTGTCTCTTCATCCAAAGTGCTATTTTAAGAAGAGTAATTGACAGTAAAGAGCCCACTGGGGTCAGTGTGACTACCGGATCCTGGTGCTATTTATCACGAAAAACTGTGATGAGAGAGGTTTCCAGTCATAATCATACAAGGGGAAGGTAGCACTGTCAATAGGAAGGCCATGGATAAATAGGTAGGTAGGGAAAGCAGGTTAAAACCTGATAGTTGTATTACAGCAAAAATCACTTTCATCTCATGAATGTCTAGGTGTTTTCTTTTCCAGTGCTCTTCAAAAATTAGTATTTCCTTAGTAATAGAAACATCAGGAAAAGATACAGGGGGTATTATAATTCTAGCAATTAAATGCTAGCCTCCTCATTTTCTAGGTTTGATTTCAGGTATTAAAAAACTGCACACTTTTTTCCCCAAATTTAAATGGCACCATGGTGGCATGATTTAAACTTCAAGTAGATAAGATAAATAGATGGGGACTAAACCCAGCTTGCTTAATTTAAAACTGGTTTTCTCCCCCCCCCCCCCCCCAGGGAATGAATATAACTAAACTTGTCCTATAATTTAAAATTCTACATTTTGTTTTTATTATTTTTGTCTGTGGAGTGAGAAGTTTTTCTTACTGGGGTCTTCTGTGAATGTTTTCAAAAGTTCTTACTAAGAGGTGGTGGTAGACTCATACCTAATTTTTCTCAACCTAATAGCACAGCAGGTTAATTCAGCTGGCTTTCTACATGCATTAGTCAGGTGGTACATCCCTGTGGCAGAGAAACTGACTGAGGTACACTTATGGGAGGAAATCTTTACTGGGGTCTTGCAGTTATAGAATCACAGTCCATAATGACAGCAGGACAGGCATGGCAGCTGCAAAGCCCGTGGCAGCCGATCTCACATCATGACAGATCAGAAGCAGAGAGCAGGGACAACAACTGTAACTGGGGCTCTGGGTAAAAATGTCCAAAGATCCACTCCCTTGACCTACTTCCTCAAAGCAAGATCCTGCCACCCAGAGTTTCATAACCTCCCAGGACAGTGCCACCATCTGGAGATCAAGCATTCAAACACATGACATTTGGAGGACATTTTAGATTCAAATCAAGAGACAATACTAAGCAATTTCTGGTTTTATTCTTGTCCATTTAAATAATCAAAGTTCCACACTAGAATGGACTTTTAGCTACCTAGAGTAAGCAGGAAGAGCTGGAAGAATATATGTAAATGATCACCAAATCTAATTTTAAGTTTTTTTATGAATAAGCAAAATTACCATGAAAATTACTAGAAGTGCTGTAAAAATAAATAAATAAAATTGAGCACATAACATTTAAACTTCCCACATGTCTGTCAGCTTGTTGTACTGTGAGTACTTGTGTGTTGCTGTGAAACTGAAAGCTATGCCACTGATATTTCAGATACCATCAGGGTCACCCACGGTGGACAGGTTTCAGCTGAGTTTCAAGACTAAGACAGACTAGGGATAAGGACCTGGCAGCCCACTCCAGAAACAATTAGCCATGGACAATTCTATCAATAGCAGAGAAACACTGTCAGAAAGAGTACTGGAAAATGAGCTCCCTTGGCTGGAACTCATCCAAAAAGATGACTGAGGAAGAGTTGCCTCCTCAAAATAGAATGGACCTTAATGATGGGAATGGAAGAAAGCCCGTAAGACCTCCTTTTCCTGGTGTGGCATGACTCAAAATGAGAAGAAACAAAGTGACTGTAACAATGGGCTCAAACATGAAAAGATCATGTGCATGGCACAGTGTTGGGAAGTGTTTCGTTCTGTAGTGTACAGGGTCATTAGGAATTCGATTTGACTAAATGGCACCCAACAAAACACCAACATTTCAAGAGGTATTCTTTCACATATGCTATTGAATGTAAAAAAAAAAAAAAGAAAGATAAGGCAAAATAAAAATTCCAACAGAGACATGAAAAACACACAAGCCATAATAATTAACATTCAGATGAAATAACTATGTATTTTACCTTGTATACATTTGCTGGAATTACAAGCTAGAATAATAATAATAGAAAGAGCATAAGCATTAGAATCACAGACTGAAGTTGAAATCTTACAGCCCACTTGATCTTGAGCATGTTATTATTTAAGCTGTAGTTTCCTCATGTATGAAATTGGTATGATAATGCTTCCATAAAAATGTGGGATAAGCCTTGACTGATTTGATGTGTCTACAGTGTCAATATGTACTAGTACATATTAGCTATCAAACAATGTCTAGTTCATAATATAAAAATATGCCAAAAGGACAAATTATACATTTACTACCTAAGCATACAATTTTAGATGTATAATTATTATAGTTATATTATTATTTTATCATTATAGTTTCTACAAGTTTCATTCATTATATTGGCATTAAAGAACTAGCTTCTTTTAATGATTCTTCATGAAACATTTATTTGTCAAGATTTTCATTTTCAGAGCATAAAACCTTATCTCTGCAATGTTGGGTACACCCATGCCATTCTTGGGACCATTCTCAACAAAGACGATGGTGAACACATCTCTCTCCTAAATAACAAGAAGTCACTAGAAGGAGAAAAGAAAACTAAGGGACTTATCATGACCAAAATATCCATATGTAGAATAGCAAGGAAAAAGCAAAGTTCCTCTAAATATTTACTCATGAGTGCTAACACAATCTAGGGGCAACTTTTATGAAGACAAGTATTATCAGAACAAGGTTTTTATAATAATGGACTCATTTGATTAGCAAGACCAAATCATTTGTACTTAACATGAACAATGGGAAGATGAGGCCTTCTTCTCACTCTAAATGAATAATATCATAGATTACAGTCTCTATTTTTGTCAAAACTTCAAAATGGGCTTTTAAAAATATACCTTTAAAATATGTATCATATTAAGTATTTATAAAAAGAAGAATGTACTTCCTCTTTTTATTAGCAACCCAGGAAACTCATAGTAAGTGTATGCCAAATATTCATGATAGCTGTGTATATTTCCAAAAATATAGCACCAAATTATTAAATAATCTGAGTAACACAAAAGTATGTTTTCTAATCATCACTGCCTTTCATTAAATGGGAAAATTTTCTTCTTGATAGCGCTTTCCTCATATATTTTACTCTTTGAATTGTCCTGACTATACCCATCAACCATCAACAAGTCATTAATTGGACTGAAATAATCTAAGATACTAAATTTCAAGTTTATTAATGAAGTTATTTAAGGCTCTTAAATATCAAATGAGTACTTTTTAAATTAGACTTGAGTAACACAAACATAAACATAATACCTTTCCTTACTCAATTGAAATATATTTTTACTCTCAGTACTTAAATAAAAGAGATGTATACCAACTGAGTTTCATAAAGGATCACTCATTCATTTAGTAACTCTATATTGAAATCTATTTCATTAAATGGATCTATATCAGGCTCTTTGGGTAATTACAAATATAAACCCACTCAGTTATATTTTGCAAGGTTGAATCTGTTGACACAAATGTTTACTATATTTTTGTACTTTCATAGGATTAGAGATTACCATGTAGTTGATGTCATATTGATAAATAATAGATACTTTCAGATTTAACTTAAGACTTAATTCTAGATGTTTAAAAGTATACTTTAGGATAGACATCTAAAATGACCCACAGTGTCTATTTATGAGACTTGTTTTGAAGCAAAAGATAAGAACTAGAACTTAAACTTGCAACATCATTTCTGATCAACACATATTCCAGTTTTGTTTATATACATTATATAAATCATTTCTGAGGGGAGTCAGGAAATAAATACCTTTGTGGTTCTTGTTGTTAGGTGCTGTCAAGTTTGAGTCTGACTCATGGTGACCCTATGTACAACAGAATGAAACACTCCCTGACACTGTGCAATGCCCAGAACTATGTCAGTGCTTCTCTGCTATTTGTAGGGTTTTTGAAGGCTGATTGTTTTGGGATTCCTTCAGGAATGGGCTGCCAGGTCCTTCTCCTGTTTTTTCAGTGCTGGGGATCAAACCTAGGGCCTCAGAGAATTCAGAGTAGTATTCTACCAACTGAGCTAAACCTCAGCTCAAATAAATATCTAAGACAATATATTTATTTCCCTAAATCTTTCATGATATAATTATTTTCCATATTAACTACTTAAACCAAAAACCACTTGCCTAATTACAGATGTGGTACCAAGAAGATAAATCCATTTCTTCACCATTTACAAATGTCAGAATAAGCCAGACAGTGGTTTGTGAGTGGAAAAAAATATATTCAGCATGAGCTGGCTACATTCTTTTGAACCAATTTAAAATAAAACAACATAAATCAGAGAGAAGTCAAACAACTTAATGGTGCACCTCAAAGTCTCAGAAAAACAAGAATAAGCCAAATCGAAAATTAGTAGGTAGAAAGAAATAATAAAGAACAGAGCAGGGCCAAGCAAGGTGGTGCACACCTATAACCCCAGGAACTTGGGAGTTGGAGGCAGGAGGATTGCAAGTTTGAGGTCAGAGGCAGCCTTCACAATTTAGCAAGACCCTGTCTGAAGATTATCTATTTTTAAATGGGATTGTAGGTGCAGCTTAGTGGTAGAGCACTTGCAAAGTGTGTGGTAAGCCCCGGGTTCAATCCCCTAGTACTGAAAAGAGAGAGAGAGAGAGAGAGAGAGAGAGAGAGAGAGAGAGAGCGCAGAGCATAAATTAATGAAATAATACAGAATAGAGTAGAAATTAATGAAACTGCAAGTAAATGAATAATGCAAAAAATCAATGAAATAAAGACTTGGTTCTTTGAAAAGTTAAACAAGATTGATAAACTTTTAGCCAAATCAACAAAAGAAAGAGAAAGGAGATGCAAATTAATGAAATCAGACATGAAAAAGAAGACATTAAAACAGATACCAACACAATCCATAGGATCACTAGGGAATGTTCTGAAAACTTATATTCCAACCAACTGGAAATTCCAGAAGAAATGGATAAATTTATAGACATATATGACTTATAATAATTAAATTAAGAGGATATAAGCAACATAACAGATCTATAAAGAGCAATGGGATTGAAGCAGTAATGAAGAGGCTCTCGACAAAGAAAAGCCCAGGACCAGATGAGCTTAATGAAGAATTAACACCAATGGCCCTCAAACTATTCCCTGTAATAGGAAGGGAAGGAACACTATGAAACTCATTCTATGAAGCTAGTATTACTCTAATACCAAAGCCAGAAAAGGAAATGACACAACAAAAAATAAAACTATAGATTACTTTCACTGATAAACACAGATGCAATAATTCTCAAGAAATCATTTGCAAACTAAATTCAGCAACACACTAAAAAATCCATATACCATGACTAAGTTGGCTTCATTCTAGGGATGCAAGAATAGCTCAATATATGTAAATTAAAATGAAATATAGTACATAAATAGATTCAGAGACATAAATCACATGATCTTCTCAATGGTTTCAGAAAAGGCCTTTGACAAAGTTCAAAATCCCTTCATGATAAAAATCCTGAAGAAACTAAGAACAGAAAGAATGTACTTTAAATATAATAAAGGCTATATATGACAAACTTGTAGCCACCTGCATATAAAAAGAGGAAAAACTAAATGTATTTCCTCTAAAATGAGGAATGAGACAAGGGTGTCCACTCTCTCCAGTCTCATTTAATATAGTGCTTAAATTCCTAGAGTAATACAGCATGAGAAAGACATAAAAGGGATACAAATAAGAAAGAAGATGTAAATTATCCCTAATTGCATAGAAAATGATCCTATACTGAAAAGACACTAAGGACTCCACGAAGAAACTCTTACATCTGAAAAATACTTTCAGCAGAGTAGCAGAATACAAAATCAACATAGAAAAATCAGTAGCTAGGCAGGCATGGTGGTGCATATCTGTAATCCCAGTGACCCAGGTGGCAGAAGGATCACAAGTTCAATGCCTGAGGCAGCCTGCATAATTTAGTGAAACCCTGTCTCAAAGTAAAAAAATTAAAATATGGGCTCAGTGTGCATACCAGTTGTAGGGTCCTTAAAAAGTATGTGCAAAGCCCTAAGTTCAATTCCTAAGTACAAAAAAATATATATATGTCTATGTAATAATAATGAACATGCTGAGAAAGGAATCAGGGAAACAATCCCATTCACAATAGCCTCAAAGAGAAAAAAAAAAAAATCCTAGGAATAAACCTAACCAACAAGGTGAAAGAACTCTACATTAAAAATTTTAAAACACTGAAGAAAGAAATTGAAGACAACACTATAAGATGGAAATATCTCCCATGCTCTTGGATCAACAAATTAATATTGTGAAAATTGCTATGTTACTAAAAGTGATGTACAGATTCAATGCAATCTCCACTAAAATTCCAATGATATTCTCCAAAGAATTAAAACAATCCTAAAATTTATATGGAAGCATAAAAGATCCCATATAAACAAAGCACTCTTGAGAAGAAAGAGTAATACTGGTGGTATTATAATACTTGATTTCAAATTACACTACAGAGCTATAGTAAAAAAAAAAAAATCAAAACAAACAAACAAACAAAAACCAGCATGTTACTGGCACAAAAACAGGCATGAAAACCAGTGAAATAGAATAGGAGACCCAGAAGTAAACCTATGCAGTTTTGATATCTGATTTTCAATGAAGGTGCCAAAAACATATGTTGAAGTAAAGGCAGTCTCTTCAACAATTGGTGCTGGGAAAATTGGATAACCACATGGGAAAGAATGACATTAGATCCCTCTCTGTCACCCTGTACAACAATTAACTCAAAATGGATCAAAGACCTTAATGTAAGACCTAAAGCTTTGAAACTCTTAGAGGAAAATAAGAAAAGCACTTCAAAGTATAGGCTCTGGCAAAAACTTTCTGAAAAGGACTCCAGTAGCTAAGGAAACAATAACAAAAATTGACAAACAGGATTTCATGAAGTTAAAAAGCTTCTGCACAGCAAGTAAATGATTAACAGAATGAAGAGCTGGCAAATAAAATGGGAGAAAATCTTTGCCAGCTATTCATCTGACAGGGGATTGTTGTTGTTGTTGTTAGGTGCCATTGAGTCGGTATCCGACTCATAGCGACCCTCTGTACAACAGGGGAAACACTATTGTCAGTGCTTCTCTGCTGTTCATAGTGTTTTCAATGGCAGATTGATTTTTGGGAGGGGGTTGCCAGGTCCTTCTCCCAAGCCTACAGCTTCTGGTGTTCCCAGGCGGTCTCCCATCCAGGTACTAACCAGGCCCGACCCTGCTTAGCTTCCAAGATCTGACGGGATCAGATGCCACAGGGCTATGGCTGCAGGGGACAGAGAATTAGTAACTACAATATATATAGAATTAAAAAAAATTAAACACAACCACCCAAAATAATCCAATCAATAAATGGGCAAATAATTTGAATGGACAGTACTCCAAAGAAGTATAAATGGTCTTTCTTTAGTATAAAATATATGAAAAAGCTGTTTACTATCTTTAGCTGTCAGAAAGATGCAAATCAAAACCACATTGAGATTCCAGCTCACCCTAGCCAGAATGTCTATGATCAAGAAAACCAAAAACAACAAATATGGTGAGAATATGAGAAAAAGGAACCTTTATACATTGTTGGTGTCAGTGTAAATTAGTGCAGCCACTGTGGAAACCAGTATGGAGATTCCTCAAAAAACAAACAAAAAAATAAATAAATAAATAAAAATAGAACCACCTTATGGGCCAGCTATACCACTCTTGGGGATATACCCAAAGGAATCTAAGTCAGCATATAACAGAGGTGTCCACACAACCATGCTTAGTAGAATCAGCCTAGATGTACAGCAACAGATAAATTAAAAAACAAAATGTGGTATATATACACAATGCAGTTTTATTCAGCCATAAAGAAGAATGAAATTATGTTGTTTGCAGAAAATAGACAGATCTGGAGATCATTGTGTTAAGTGAAATAAGGCAGACCCAGACAAATATTACATGTTTTCTCTTACATGTGAAATCTAGATTAAAAAAAATACATATGCCATGAATGTAGTAAGAAGGCCATTTGGGAAGAGGAAGGAGACCAATAAGATAGAGGAGAATAAGACAAGAGAGAATAATGGGAGGGTGAATTTGAGCAAAGTACATGAGATTATTTATATATATGTGTGTGTGTGTGTGTGTGTGTGTGTATACACACATATATATACATACATATAAATTTCATAACAAAATCCATAATTTTGTATAATGAATATATGCTAATAAAAATAAAATAATAAAATGATGTGGTCAATTTTGAAAAATGATAACCTCCATTTCAGATATCCTTAATGATATAAAAAGAAATCATACCATGAACAATTTATCTTTCTTGAGAAGTCTCTTCTTAGGCAGAATTTTATTATAGAGCAAAGGATCAGTTAGGTTTACCCTAATTGATCTATTTGATGATTCACAAATATAAATTCTAAAAATATATCCATCAAAATAAATGCTGGTCTTGGATGTACATGCCTGATAGATCAGTCTGTATAGTGTATAGCCTGTGAACAGGGGTACCTCAGATATTTTGATGAGAAGGCAGTGTTTATATTATTCAGCAGCCATGTTCAAAAACAAGGTCAAAGCCACCAATATGCCCTTTACTCTCTCAGCATGAATCCATAATTTATTAAAAACCTTCTACTGCTAGTCATTATTGTTTGACAAGATTAAGCTATTCAGTAACTTGACTACATAACATAGAAAGCAAAACATTTCCTTGCAGCTTTAGCCTCTAACAACGGAATGACAATCATTTTTGTCTTTGTTCATGAACTGTGCTCTTTAGCCTATCTGACTGCTCTCATGGCATTCTTCCTCTCCCACCTCCTCCCCCCCATTCTTCCAGAGACATCATTTCCTCTGAGGACCAGAAAGTACCACCGTATTCATGAATGACATGCTATGGTTTGGGGGGCCACTTGAGCCAAAAACTAGCATAGTAGAGTATGACATTTAAGAAAAACTCTAATAAATACACATTTTGCGTGGTCAAAACAGAGGTTAGATTTGAATAAGAATCGTATCTAGTTATTTTGTGGGTATCAATAGATTCTAAAGCTTATATGAAGACACAGAATAGCCTGTAGGTTGCTAAAGAAGAACTGCTAAAAGATTGGTACTATCTAATCTGAAGATTTACTATAAAGCTTAGTAATCAAGACAGTGTATGTATTAGTGAATAAATAGACAAATAAATTAATGGGACACAATAGATAAAGTATACAGCAGGCAAATAGATATACAAGGAGCCCACAAATACTCACACAAATGTAATCAGCCCTTTACAAAGAGGCAGAGGCAACAAATGGAAAAAGGGTAATCTTTTCAACAAATAGTACAGAAACAAGTGAATATTCATGTGTAAAATAATAATAATCATGCCTTATTACTATATTGAAAATTAATTTCTAATGTATGATTTACTTAAACATAAAATGTAAAACTAAAAACTTTTAGAAGTTAACAAGTGAAAAGGTCTATATGAACCTGGGTTTTGTGATAACATTTAAGATGTAATATCTATGGCAAAATTAATAAGTTGGACTTCATTAAAATTAAAGACTTCTGCTCTGCAAAAGATACTGTCAAGAAAACAAAAAGCCAGGTTACAGAGAGAAAGTATCTACAAATATATATCCCACAAAGGACTAGTACCCACAACATACAAAGAATTTAAGCTCAATAATACATTATCAAATAACCCGTTTTTAAAATATGAAAAATATTTGAATAGACATCTTACCAAGGAAGTTATACAGATGACAAGTAAGCATATTACAAAACAATTAACATTATATGCCATGAAATTAAAAATCAAAACAAATAAGATATAATTGCACACCTATTAGAATGGATAAAATCTAAAACATTGACAACACAAAATGCTGGTGAGGATGTAAAATAATAGGACACCTCATTCATTGCTACTGGGAATGCAAAATAGTACAGCCACTTTGGAAGGGTAATGAAACTATTCTATGTGATAAAATAATGGTAAATGCATGACATTATGCATTTTCCAAGCCCAAGTTGTACAGTATGTACAACACACATGGAGTGATGCCTAATAGTTAATAATAATACATCAATGTTGCTTCATTAATTATAGCAAATGCAACAAACATACAAGATGTGAAAAATGGAGGAAATAATGCATGTGGGTAACATGAGAACTCTGTGAAATTTTTTATAAACCTAAAACTGCTCCAAAAAGTAAACTTTATTAATTTTTTAAAAAGAGTTTAGAATAGTTTTCCAAATCTTTATTTTTCACTTGCCATACTACAACTCATCTGGCATTATTTTTCCTATTTCTGTAAGCTCGGAACATAGTTCTATAATCTGAATTGCTCAGTTTGGCATTCCACTACATAAAATATAGAATTATGTGCAGGTTGAAAATTTTTCTCTTTTAAAAAAATAATAAAAATGTTTAAAACATTTTCAGCTGTGAACTTCTTTTTCTTCTTTTAAATAGATTCTCAGTATATAAACCAGAATGGCCTGGAACTTGTGATCCTCCTACTTCAGTTTCCTCATTGCTGGGATTACAGACATATGCCACTGTGCCCAGCTAGCTATGAACATTTGAGTGGTACAAATTTATATTTCTCTGTTCCTAAAAGGTCCTACTTACTTGTTATTTTGGCTTCTTATGTTTAACCCAACTTCACAGTCATGATAAAAATATGGTTCACTTTGAAATAGCTCTTATAGACATGACTAAAATCATCAAAATGCATGAGTAGATGGTGTTTGTCTCTCTAAATTTCCAGTATGACATTTTGTAAAGTACGTTCTATCCCCATTTGTCCCTATCTTATCCTTTTAGATTCTTTTCTCCAAAGTTTGGTCACTATGAGAAATCATTTCCTTCAGGTATTTGTGCACTGTTTTTGTCTAAATCACCTCTTTCCACATTCCCACTCTGGCTTCCCCACACAAGCACATACACATGCATGGAACCTCCACAACAGAGGGACTATACCAGGGAAACAGAAACCACTCAATGAATATTTGTTAAGTGACTGACTGAATGAATTAACTTACCTAGATTTGTTTGTCAAAGAGCCCACAAAATCTGGTACAATCACACTATTGAAGTAGCTCTCTGATGTCACAGACATTTTGCATAAGTTAGGATGAGGTGAGACTTTTAAGAGGCATAACCCTATACGGCTTGAATTTGAGGGTAATAGATGCTAAGTCATTTTGTCCAGAATCTTGTTGATGTGACTAAAAGAGAATGTAATCACTTGACTTCTAATCAATAATCTTTCTACTAAAGAGTTATTTTGCTAGTGATAGCCTCTCAACATTTTATTAAAACAAAATAAAAACATGAGTTCAGTACCTCTGCTTTTTATTTGTTATAACTAAGTATACCTTTTAAAATTAAAAACCATGGTTATAAATGATCCTAGTTCTTGACTTTGAGGTACCAAAAGCTGTACTTCCTAAGATGGTCAACACCCATCTCTTGGTGCACCTCTATGAAAAAATAACGTTCAAAATGTCAAAATAGTCAAATGGGTTTAACAGGGATTGGTTTTTATTATCCAGACAATAGATATTTGTCTATTAACCAAATTAGAGTAAAAATACATGTCTAAGAGTTTGATAGCCTTGTGTCACTGTGATATCGCAAGTCTCAGGGATTATAGACATGCATCACAGCACCAGGCTGGCCCCAGCATTTTAGAAGAGTCTTTCGCCTTAAGTGAAATTTTTCCATCAGAAACTCTGGCATCTCACCCAATGCCTTTGATGCTGGTTGTAAAACAAGACAGTCTTCTTAGCTGGGAAGAGATGCCCCTCACCACTGGGGAACCATGATTTGTAAACATTCAAGTTTATATGGCTGTACCTTTGTTTCACTAAAATAGGCAGACAGAAGTTTTCTTGCTTGTCATTTTAATTTAAAAAATTATATATGTATATGTGTGTATATATGTGTGTATATATGTATATGTATGTATATGTGTATGTATATGTTGTTGTTGTTGTTAGGTGCCGTCGAGTCGGTATCCAACTCATAGCGACCCTCTGTACAACAGGGGAAACACTATTGTCAGTGCTTCTCTGCTGTACATAGGGTTTTCAGTGGCAGATTGATTTTTGGGAGGGGGTTGCCAGGTCCTTCTCCCAAGCCTACAGCTTCTGGTGTTCCCAGGCAGTCTCCCATCCAGGTACTAGCCAGGCCCGACCCTGCTTAGCTTCCGAGATCTGACGGGATAGGATGCCACAGGGCTACCGCTGCAGGCAGTGTATGTATATATACATATTTATATACATATATACATATATGTGTGTGTATATATATGTGTATATATATATATAGGGTTGGGATTTAGCTCAGTTGGTAGAGCACTGCGCTGCAGTTTCTGAGGTCCCGAGTTCAATTCCCAGCACCACAAAAATGGGAGAAGGACCTGGCAATCCACACCCAAGGCAATCCCGAAACAGTCAGCCATTGAAAACCCTAGAGGGTCGCTACGAGTCAGATACCGACTTGACGGCACCTAACAACAACAACAAATATATATATGGCTACATTACTTTTTTGCAGCAGTGATGCAAACATAGTGTCCATAGCTTTGAAATTCTGTTCAAATTAAAGTTTTTCCACTAAAGAAAATAAGGAGGAAACTTAGAGTATTAAGATTCATGAACTTCTAACCTTTGTGAGCAACTGTAGCTTAATAACAAATTAAACCTCAAGGGATTTAGCTCAGTGGGTAGAGCGCTGCGCTGCAGTCTCTGAGGCCCCGAGTTCAATTCCCGGCACCGCAAAATGGGAGAAGGACCTGGCAATCCACTCCCAAGGCAATCCCGAGGCACTCAGCCATTGAAAACCCTATGAGGGTCGCTATGAGTCGGATACCGACTCGACAACACCTAACAACAACAACAACAACAAGAGGAAAGAGTGGTAGCTTCACTAACAAAGAAGGATCAATACATAAAACTGGAAACTATAGTTCCACCCCAATAAGAAGTAAAGCCTCTATATGAATTATAAAAAAGAGAGACTGTGCAACTCTCAAATTTTGATCAATGAATCATTCTCATTCTATATGGCGTATGATAAATGCTTGAAGTAAAAGGTACAAAACTTTTTGCCAAATGAATCTTATAATGTTCCAAAGGGAAGTTTCAAAAGGATATTCATTTATAAAATCCTGATTCAGTAGATAAAATCATCCTCAAAGAACATGCTGTTACTTATATTTGTCAATTTATAAGTCAACTCAACAAGTCTAAATTTAATTTATAAAAATATCACAACAACCCAAGAATGTTTTATTTTCCCCTACTACATAAAATGTATTCTTTAAAAGTGACATACTCTGAATATTAGAATTTAGCTGTAAGGAAGATATAAATGCATTTCTATTACTCAAAATGTTATAATGTTTACTTATTCTAAAGAAAGTCCTAAAACCATATAGAAATTGGGAAGAAGGAGTTGAACAATCAGAAATATCATTTAAAATAATTGTGATATAATCCAACTTGTATTAAAATGGAATAAAATTCAAAAATACATTCTATCCAAAATTAAACTTTTTTTCTCAATTTTACTGTTCTTCCTTTTAGGATATTAGAAAGTTCTTTCAGATGAATTACGCTAATTTGGAGGGTATTATGCTGAGAAATAACAGCAGAAAATAGCAGGTTTGCGTTCAAATGTCTTGCTCTTCCTCATGTTCCCACCCAGTAACAGCTGGTGAGCAAGTGTTCAGGGTGGCCAGGGCACATGGGCAAGCCACCTCTAACCTAGAGCTGAGATTATTCTATGAAAAGTTTTCCTTCTGCATAATTAGAAATACTTTTTTTTTACACAAAGCTTGTGTCCACTGACTTGAAATAGCTCAAGGCAACCGTTTATGCCCCCAACTACACACAAACCCTGTCACTGCCCTGCAGAGATGATTCAAAGTACATAATAATAAAAAGCCTCACCTTTTGAAAATTATTTTATGTTATTTTAGTTTGATTTGGATTCTATGTTAAAGCTGAAATTCTGAGTTACCACTAATCCCATTTGCCTATATATATTTTTTAAATTTTTCCAAACAAACCTGTATAACTTCAAGTTTGCTATACTTGAATGTACGTCCATTTAGGGTGAATATGCCTATTTGGAAATTCTGTTCATTCTAGCGTACTTATCAAACTATGATTCTAAACTTGAAATCCCAAAAGAATGCCAAAGGTTAGCAGTTTCTTTCATTTCTAGCCTACTTTTTCCAAAATGCTTTTCATACATTTTTAGAAAAAGCAAAGGCAACATCATGGTTCACAATCATTTCTTGAATAATAAAAAAATTCCTTAAAAAGATCAGTTAAAATATATATGTAATATGCATGCATATGGTTAACATACTTCTACACCTTTAGGTCGCATGATATAAAATCACATACTGGTCAGGAAAGATAGTTCTCCTTCCTCTATGCTGCTTGATGGATGTGCCAAGATTACAAGGTCCTGTTCACTTTTTACAGAGGCTGTTTCTCTGGGTTGCTTCTTTAACTGGTAACCTAAGCCACAAGGCAATGTCTCCTCCTAGACAAGAAGCAGGCTTGCTTACTGTTTGCTTCAGAAGCAGTAGATCCCCCAGCTCAGGCCTCCTCTGCTCTGACGTATGTGTACTCCATGAGTTGCACCTTCCTAGGCCCACTGCCTCACTGCCAGGGCACCTGGCTCCAAAAGAAATTGAGGCGAAAACACTGTTGCTCAGGAATGACACAGGCCTGAACAGGGTGCAACAAAGCACTTTGCCATTGGCCCAAGAATCTCGTGTGTTCCGCCAGCATGCTAAAACAGTAGCAGGCTAACTTGTTGTTGTTGTTAGGTGCTGTCGAGTCATATCCAATGCATAGCGACCATTATAGGGTTTTCAATGGCTGATTGTTTCAGGATTGCCTCGGGAGTGGGTTGCCACATCCTTCTCCCGTTTCTGTGGTGCTGGGAATCGAACTCAGGACCTCAGAGACTGCAGAGCAGTGCTCTACCAACTCAGCTAAATCCCAGCCCAGCAGGCTAATTTGTTGCTGTTGTTGTTAGGTGCCGTCGAGTCGAGTCCAACTCATGGCGACACTATGTACAGCAGATCGAAACACTTGCCGATTCTGTGCCAGGCAAACCATCTTATTTATGTTTAAGCCCATTGTTGCAGACACTGTGTTAATCCATCTGATGGAGGGTTTTCCTCTTTTGTGTTGATCTGCCACTCTTCCAAACATGATGTCCTTCTCCAGGGATTGTTCTCTCCTGACTACATGTCCAAAATATGTAAGACGCAATTTGGCCATTTTTGCTTCCAAGGAGCACTCTGGTTGTACTTCTTCTAGGACAGATTTGTTGGTTCTTTTGGCAGTACATGGTATATTCAATAGATGTCTCCAGCACCACAATTCAAAAGCATCAATTCTTTTTCTGTCCCTCTTGTTCAATGTCTAGCTTTCATAACCATATGATGCCACTGAAAATACCATGGCATGAGTCAGATGCACCTTCATCTTCAATGTGACATCTTTGCTTTTCAATACTCTAAAGAGATCTTTTGCCACAGCTTTTCCTAGAGCAATGTGTCTTTTGATTTCTTGACTGCTGCTTCCACGGGTGTTGATTATAGAGCCAAGCCAAGCAAAATCTTGGACAACCTCAATCTTTTCTCCATTTAATGTGAAATTGCGTGCTGACCCAATCGTAAGGATTTTTGTTTTGTTGATGTTTAGTCGTAACCCATATTTAAGGCTATGATCTTTGATCTTCATCAGTAAATGTCTTAAATCCTCTTCATTTTCAGCAAGCAAAGTGGTGTCATCTGCACAACGCAGGTTGTTAATGAGTCTTCCTCCAATCTTCATGCCATGTTCTTCTTCATAAAGTCCAGCTTCTCAGATTATTTGCTCAGCGTATAAATTGTAGAGATAGGGTGAAAGTATACAGCCCTGATGCACACCTTTCTCAACTTTAAACCACGCAGTGTTTCCTTGTTCTATTCGAACAATTGCCTCCTGGTTCATGTACAGATTTCTCATGAGCACAATTAGGTGTTCTGGTATTCCCATTTTCTAAAGTGTTATCCATAATTTGTTATGTTCCACAAAATCAACTGCTTTTGCATAGTCAATAAAACACAGAAAGACACCTTTTTGATATTCTCTGCTTTCAGCTAATATCCACCTGACATCAGCAATGATGGCCCTAGTTCCCCACCATCTTCTGAATCCTGCTTGATTTTCCGGTAATTCCCTGTCTATATACTGCTGCAGTCGCTTCTGAATGATCTTTAGTAGAATTTTGCTGGTGTGTGATATTAATGATATTGTCCGATAGTTTGCACATTCAGTTGGATCCCCTTTTTTGGAAATAGGCACAAATATGGATCTCTTCCAGTCAGTTGGCCAAGTAGCTGTTTTCCAAATCTGTTGGCATAAACATGTTAACACCACCAGTGTTGCATCTGTTTGTTGAAACATCTCTGTTGATATCCCATCAATTCCTGGAGCCTTGTGTTTCGCCAGTTCTTTCAAGGCAGCTTCCACTTTATCCTTCAACCATTGTTTCCTCTTCATATGCAACCTCTTGGAATGGTTGGTCATCTACCAATTCTTTCTTGTATAATGACTCTGTGTATTCTTCCCATCTTTTTTGATGTTTCCTTCATCATTTAATATTTTCCCTGTAGAATCTTTCACTATTGCCACTCGAGGCTTGAATTTTTTCTTCACTTCCTTAAGCTTGAGAAACACAGAGCGTGTTCTTCCCTTTTGGTTTTCTGCCTCCAGCTCCTTGCACATGTCATTATAATATTTGTTTTTGTCTTCTCGAGCTGCCTTCTGAAATCTTCTGTTTAGTTCCTT
>VMDO01024151.1:0-30274 GCA_007922755.1 Pedetes capensis
ATATTTTACCATCTTTTTTTTGCTTTTCATTCTCCATCTTCTGTTAACTGAACTGGCAATGTTTTCATATAAACATTTTTCCTCTTTTCTGAATTAGAAGATTGTAGTTTGTACTTTGAATGTATTTCTCTTTGTGTTTATGTGTGTGGTTATCTTTATATTTTTAATCATAGATAGAACTATAAACTTTTCTGTAAAATTCAAAGGCATTGTAATATACATATATATTATATTTATATACATATTCTCCTACCAAACAAGAAAATTACCTTCTATTGTCTACAGTTTTAAGTCACATCTTTACATTAAGTATGCAAGAAAGCCTTATTATTGTTTCCTTATAGTCAATAGTAAATTAAATCTTTTAAGAGAACAAGCTAATTAAATTGAGGAACATATTTTATATATTTTTGTGCTTCTGGAATCCCACTCCTCCCTTCTGAGATCATTTTTCTTCTCAGTGAAGTGCATCTTTCAGCACTTCTTTTACCAAGGATCTCAAGTAGTTAAATTATATCTACAGCTATAGCTATATCATCTATACCTATATCTCTACCTAAATTATGTATACTACACAAATTACATTATAATAATCATCATGTTTGTTTAATTTAATTTTATGTAATGTGTATAATAAATATTATACAATTGCATAGATTAAATGTCCTGTATATATCCTGGGCATGGCAAAAAATGCATAAACATTTTAAGAGATGTTATCTATGCATTACTTTTTGAAGTTGAATTAAATTACCATGGTAACCACTGTGAGCTCCTCTTGTAATTACAGAAGTCAAACATGACTTGTGTTCATCTTTTGTCATCAGCATATACTTAAATACTTAAAATGTGTATAGATTTTTAGCTCCCATATATATATATATATATATGTATGTATGTATGTATGTATGTATGTATATGTATGTATGTATGTATGTATGTATATATGTATGTATATATATGTATGTGTGTGTGTGTATATATATATATATATATGTTGTTGTTGTTAGGTGCTGTCGAGTCAGGATCAGACTCATAGTGACCCTACATACAACAGGCGAAACCTTATTGTCAGTGCTTCTCTGCTGTTCATAGGATTTTCAATGGCTGATTGATTTTTTGGGAGTGGGTTGCCAGGTCCTTCATATATATACATATATATATACATATATATACACATACATACATATATATTATATGCATATATACATAAACTATATTTTGGAAACTATTAAAAACAACAAAGAGAATTTAAAACCTAATTTTCAAAGGTCTAGGAGAAATGTCACAAACTCAAAAATATGTGTAAATGCGTCCAAAAGCAGTTGACACTGGCAGAGATGCAGAGAGGCTCTGTGGAGGAAGGAGTAGGGTAGAGGCCAGACATCACTAGTTTGGAAGGTGAGAAGGTGGCACTGAAGACGTAGGCTGGGTCCCTGGGCGGCAGAGGTCAGTGAGGGAACCCGGCTCCCTCAAACTTCTAAGGCTTGGAGAAGGTGAGAAGCCATGACTACACAAAAGCACCATGTTGTTGTTGTTGTTAGGTGCCGTCGAGTCGGTATCTGACTCATAGTGACCTTCATAGGGTTTTCAATGGCTGACCATTTTGGGATTGCCTTGGGAGTGGATTGCCAGGCCCTTCTCCCATTTTTGCAGTGCTGAGAATTGAACTCGGGACCTCAGAGACTGCAGCGCAGCGCTCTACCAACTGAGCTAAATCCCAGCCCCCAAAAGCACCATATGTAAAGAAAATAACTCATCTTTCTAGAAACAGGGAAGGGAGTTCTTGAGCTGCACACAATGGGAAAACTATTCTTGTCCTTCCATCACCCAACACCCACAGGAAATTTCTGCAAATAGCTGATAGAGAAGAATCTAACTTATTCAAATATGAGCTCTTGAAATAGGAACTAACACAGCATTCATATAGAGATAGTATAACTTTTAAATATGAGAAATGCCGCAAACCATTTCTATAGAAAGCAATCATCAGAAATATGTTTTCATGAGTTAGATGAAAATAGTTATACTGGGCATGGCAGTGAACTGTAATCCCAGCATTTGGGAGACTGAGCCAATAGGATTGTGAGCTCAAGGACAGCCTGACCTACAAAGTGAGTTCCAGGCCAGCCTGAGCTATATAATGAGACCTTGTCTCAAAAAGTGCATCTAGACATATGTCCCCCACATGTCTGAGCTTGTCCTGCTGTAGGGGCTTCAGTGTTGCTCTGATGCCGAAAGCTATGCCACCAGCATTTCAGATACCAGCAGGGCCACTCAGAGTGGACAGGTGTTAGCTGAGCTTCCAGACTAAGACAGAGTAGGGAGGAGGACCCAGTAGCCCATTCCCCAAACAATTAGCCATTGAAAACCCTCTGAATGGCAGGGAAACACTGTAGAATATAGTGCCAGGAAATGAACCCCAGGCTGGAAGGCATTTGAGAAATGACTGGGAAAGAGTTGCCTCCTCAAAGTAGACTTGAGATTGATGATGGGAATGGAGTAAAGCCCCTGGAACCTTCTTTTGCTGACGTGGCATGACTCAAAATGAGAAGAAACACAATGACTGCAACAGTGAGCTGAAACATAAAAGGATTGTTCATGGCACAGGGTTGGGTAGTGTTTTATTCTACGGTAATTAGGGGCACATATGAGTCGGGTCTGACTCAATGGCACTTAACAACAACATATATATATGTATGTATACACACACACACACACATACACACATGTATATACACACATCTATAAATATTTTATATGTAACCATCTGTATCTATAAATCTAAGCCTGAACTCATACTAATGTCTCAAACTCTAATCCATGAGCATTAATCCTTCTATTTTTAGCCATTCCGGTTAATTTTAAATGTGTCTCTTGAATATAGCAAAAGAGGACTTTTTGAGAACCAATATGAACATATTTTCTAGTCATTGGCAAGATAAGTTGATTTATATTTATTATCAATATATCTGTCCCTGGTTCTGTCATATGATTTTATTTCTATATCATTTTGTTTGTTTTGTTTTGTTTTCTGAGACAGAGCCTCATTCTGTAGCTGAGGCTAGACTGGGACTTGCTGTTTAGCCTGGGCTGTCTCTGAATTCACTACAATCCTCCTGCCTCAGCCTCCTGAGTACTAGGATTAGAGGTGCATACCACCACACACAGCTCTAGTTTTTATATCTTGATTCCATATGCCTATATGTTGTTTCATGTATTTACATATGAACAGATGTTTAAATAGTTTCATGCATGGATCATGTGCTTTGCTACATTGTAGCATATATATATATATATATATATATATATATATATAAAATTGTATATATATATGTATATATATAAATATCTTCTGGAAGCTTAGCTTCAGAGATCAAGTAGGCTCAGATACCAGGGTGCTATGGCTACAGACTATATATATATATATATATACACACACACACACACATATATATATATATAATATAAAACAGTATTGGCTTGTGTATATATTAAGGCTTGTATTTTTATCCTTAGTATTACTAGCACAATGACCTCTTGATTAATTCAAACAATAGTTCCTTATTATGAGCAATGTTAAAATTATTTTGTGTTCTATTCCTCTTATATTTTCTCCACTATCAAATTTTAGCCAATATTAACTTTCTTAATGTTTATCTTTTTCCTGTTAAAAATGCTTTTACTACTTGAGGCTTATTTTCTCATGTGATTTCCACATCCTCAAAACAGAATGTTCATCCTCCATGAGTCAGACCCAACTCCCCGGCACCTAACAACACAACAACAACACACAGCTGTACCATTCTGACATCCAATCTCGTCAGATTTTGGAAGTTAAGCATGGTCAGGCTTGGTTAGTCAATGGATGGGCGATGGCCTGGGAATACTGGGTGCTGTAGGCTTGGGGAATGGACTCAGCAGCCCACTCCTATGAATAGCAGAGAAGCACTGACATGGTGATAGGCATGGCACAGTGTCGGGGAGTGTTTCATATATTGTACATAGGGTCACTACGAGTCAGATCTGAGTCAATGCCAGTCAACAACAACACTGATTTCATCGTCCTTCTGCAGAAAACATGTATGCAATGTGTACATCCAGTCCTTTTGCCAAAAAGTTCTCAGAATTTGTTCTCTGGTTGTTTCCATAAAAAGAGCTAATGAGAACAGTCTCCTTTCAGTTCTTAATGTGTTCAAAAATGTCAGCAACCCTTAAACTAGAAGCGCTATGGCTTCTAGTTTATGGCTGAGTATAAATGGCTGGGTATAAAAACCTTGGCTCACTCCTTTCTTTCTTGTGTATCTTTCGCTTTTGTTTAGTGTACTCTGTGGAGAAATATAAGTGATTCGGTCTTTCAGTCCAGCTGCCCAAAGAATTCAATTTGAGGCCTGAAGAAAGTATAATCACTTTGCAGAGAGGTGTCTTGGTGCTTGCTGTGTTGGGCCAATTTCCCTCAGACATGCTGTGCCCTTTCAAAACAGAGAGGTTAGAGACTTGAAAGAAAAAAGGGAGCATTTGCTTGAATTGTGTTGTAAACTTATCTTCCTGTAGACTGTTCTGTCGTCTCTTCTTCAGGGACTTCAGTTATGTGTGTATTGGCGAGTCTCTTTACCTGTACTCTACACCTTGGAAGCTTTTCATTGCTTTCGTGATTTGTCTCATCGCGCTCATTGCTGTCATCTTTATCCTCTACATCACTGTGTTCTCTGCAATTTTTGTTGCAGTTGTTTTGTTAATTTTTTAAAAAATCATATTGAGATATCTAAAGATACATACAATTATATATTTGTTGTGGTTAGGTGCGGTCAAGTTGGATCCAACTCATAGTGACCCTGTGTACGACAGAACAAAACACTACCCAACAGTGTCTTGCCTGGCACTATTGTCAGTGCTTCTCTGGTATTCATAGGATTTTTTTTTTTTCAGTACTGGGGGTTGAACCCAGGGCCTTGCACTTGCATGCTCTGCAAGTGCTGGACTACTGAGCTGCACCTCCAGCCCATTTTTTTACTTTTTGAGACACAGTCTTGCTAACTTATGCAGACACCCTCTGGTCTCGAACTTGCAATCCTCCTGCCCCTGCCTCCCAAGTTGCTGGGATTACAGTGATGTGCAACCGCACTCAGCTCTATTCATAGGATTTTCAATGGCAGATTGTTTTGGGAGTGGGCTTCCCAGTCCTTTTCCCTAGCCTGCAGCATCCAGTATTCCCAGCTGGTCTCCCATCTAAGGACTAACCAGGCTGATTCTGCTTAGCTTCCGAGATCAGGTGAGCTCAGATGCCAGGGTGCTATGGCAATAGACTATAGTTATTTATATAATAAATGTAAAGCAGTATTGGACTGTAACTCAAAGTATAAAATAAATATTCATTGGAATAGATAGGGCTTGACTGGATTTTGAGCCAAGAAGAAAAATTCTTGGACAAGTTGAAAAATTGAATCAGGCCAAGCATGATGACACATGCCTATAATCCCAGAAACTCAGGAGGCAGAGGCAGGAGGATGATGGGTTTGAGGCCTTGAGGCAGCCCTGCATAATTTAGTGAAACTCTGTGTTAAGATAAAAAATTTTAAAAAGGGAGCCAGGCGCAGTGGTGCATGCCTGTAATCCCAGCAGCTCGGGAGGCAGAGGCAGGAGGATCGCAAGTTTGAGATTAGAGGCAGTCTGTGTAATTTAGCGAGACCCTGTTTTAAAAAGTTAAAAAAAAAAAAAAAAAAAGGCCGTGGGTGCAGCTCAGTGGTCCAGCACTTGCAGAGCGTGCAGGTGTGAGGCCCTGGGTTCAACCCCCAGTACCGAAAAACAAAAAAAAATTTAAAAGGGGTTAGAGGTACAGCTCAGTGGTAGAGTGCTTGCAAAGCATGTGCATGGCTTAGATAGATAACATATAAATTAGATAAAATGTCAGACTGGGTTAGTGGCTTGAACAAATTTAAGGAGTCAGTAGGTGTAAAGGGTTTTAAGAAAGCAATAATTCAATTGTTTGGGCTGGAGTGGAAAGGAGGACTAGGACAGTTAGGTGCTAGACTGTGGGAGGTGTGATCACCAGGTTGAGGACTAGGGTCTGTAGCAGACATTTCCTCATGCAAAGATGAGGAATTATATGTTAGGAGGAAGAGAGGACGAAGCTATAAATAGTGTTTTGTAGGTTGGTGTGGTCACTGTGAGGAGACGGAGTAGAGCAGGACAGATTCACGGTAGGGTGTTTATCATGATCTAGGTAATGAACACAGTGAAAAGATAAGTTAAAGGAAGAAGATAGAGGAACTAATTAGTCCGGGACGTTAGTAAAAGAGAGCAGTCAAGGATAAAGCCCATGTTTTCAGAATGTGACTTTGAAGACATATAGATGGCACTGATAAAACTCGGAAAGCTTGAAGAAGGAACCCTTTGAGACAAATGATTGGTCTTAGTTGTTGGTAGGTGCCGTGGAGTAGGTATCGGACTCAGCGACCCTCACAGGGTTTTCAATGGCTGACTGTTTTGGGATTGCCTTGGGAGTGGATTGCCAGGTCCTTCTCCCATTTTTGCGGTGCTGGGAATTGAACTCGGGAGCTCAGAGATTGCAGCACAGCGCTCTACCAACGGAGCTAAATCCCAGGCCGGGCTTAGTTGTAGACAAGTCATATGAGTGATGGTGGGAGAGACATAAGAGAAAGACATCCAGCGGGTATTAGGAGATACAGACTTGGGATTTTCTCAGAAGCCATCAGATATTGAAGAGGAGACCAAGGAGTTGTCTGAATGAAAAGGGAAATCTTCAAAAGGAAGGAAGTAGGGGAGGAGCAGGAACCTGAGGGCTGGGCTTTGAGATGCACCTCGTCTTAGGGATGAGGAAGAGGAAAGAAAGAAGGAGCCAGTCTGTGGTTAGAGAAGAACTGGCATAGGGATAAAGGGGCCAATGGCAGAGGGAACTTCCAGGTGTGGGCAGGTAATTGTTGCCTACTATAATGTAAATTTGTATTATATACATTTTGAATGCACAGGGAAAAAGTATGTAAGGATATAGACCAACGTTTTAAGCGTGGTGAAAAAGAGTGTCTGTGAGCTTGTCGTGATGGGGGGGCTTGCGTGTTGCTGTGATGCTGAAAGCTATGGCACTGGTATTTCAGACACCAGCAGGGTCACCCATGGTGGACAAGTTTCAGCTGAGCTTCCAGACTAAGACAGACTAGGGGTAGGGACCTGGCAGCCCACTCCCTGAACAATTAACCATTGATACCCTATGACTAGCAGGGACGTACTGTCAAATACAGTGCCAGAAAATTAGACCCCAGGCTGGAAGGCATTCAGGAAACGCCTGGGGAAGAGTTGCCTCCTTAATGTAGTTGTTGTTGTTGTTGTTGTTGTTAGGTGCCGTCGAGTCGGTATCCAACTCATAGCGACCCTCTGTACAACACAGGGGAAACACTATTGTCAGTGCTTCTCTGCTGTTCATAGGGTTTTCAGTGGCAGATTGATTTTTGGGAGGGGGTTGCCAGGTCCTTCTCCCAGCCTACAGCTTCTGGTGTTCCCAGGCGGTCTCCCATCCAGGTACTAACCAGGCCCGACCCTGCTTAGCTTCCGAGATCTGACGGATCCTATGCCACAGGGCTACGGCTGCAGGTCCTTAATGTAGAGTTGACCTTAATGATGGGAATGGAGTAAAGCCCCTGGGACTCCCATTTGCTGATGTGGCAGGACTCAAAATGAGAAGAAACAGTGTCTGCAACAGCAGGCTCAAACATAAAGAGATCGTGTGCCTGGTACAGTGTCAGGGAGTGCTTTATTCCGTTGTACACAGGGTCGCAATGCATCAGACCCGACTCAATGGCACCTACCAACATGATGTGAATTTGTATCATATACATTTTGAATTCACAGGAAAAAAAAGGTATGTAAGGACACACACCAAATTTTAAGAGTGGTGAAAAGGAGTGAGAACATTCCCTTCAATTGTGTATGAATTTTTACAATTAGTAGGCATTATTTTTTTTATAATTACTGCCCTCCCCCATTACAGCCAAACAATGGTGATGAACCACGTTGCTCTCCCACTTCCTTCTCTCTCCCTCCACTCACCCTCTTAGCTCCTTCTCAGCCCGTGTCCTCATTTCTCCCGCAGCGCACCCCTAATCTTCCTATTCCCGCCTGCTCTAGTTTCCTCAAAGTGTCAGTCAGCTATTTAATAGTTGGGAAAGGTAAATTGTTCTAGGGGCCAACATAAAAGAGAGAATGTGCCAGGTGTGGTGGCACACATCTATAACCCCATCACCTGGGAGGCTGAGGCAGGAGGAGATCATGAGTTCAAGGCCAGCCTGGGCTACATGTAAAACCCTGTCTCAAATAGTAATAATAATAACAATAACAGAGCCACTGTGGAAAATTGTTGAACTGGAAGACATAGCAATGAGAATTATCCAAAATGAAGCATATAAGGGACCCTTTGAAAGCTAGAAAGAAAATTCCTGAGTAGAACATTTGCCTAGCATGTATGAAGCCCTGAGTTTGACCCCAAGCACTGCAAGAGAAAAAAGCAAAAAAATCAAGATTTTTGTTGTTGTTTGTTGTTAGGTGTCATCGAATTGGGTCTGACTCATAGCGACCCTATGTACAACAGAACGGAACACTCCCAGACACTGTCCCATGCCTAGCACTATGTCAGGGCTTCCCTGCTATTCCTATGGTTTTTGATGGCTGATTGTTTCAGGATTGTTTTGGGAGTGAGCTGCCAGGTCCTTCTCCCATCTTTGCAGTCCTGGGGATTGAACCCAGGGCCTCAGAGCTCACCGAGCAAGCACTCTACCCACTGAGCTAAACCCAAACCCTCTCAAAGATTAATTTATTTGAATATAGGTACAAACCATCTGCCTAAGATTAAATAAAATCAGAAAACAAATACAGAGAATAAATATTTCACCTCACCAATAATCAAATAAATGTAAAGAAAAATATCACCAAGGTACTAATTTATAGCTACTAATGAAAATTTAGGAAGAAGGACCTGGCAATCCACTCCCAAGGGAATCCTGAAACAGTTAACCATTGAAAACCCTATGAGGGTCACTGTGAGTCAGATATCGACTAGATGGCACCTAACAACAACAACAACAACAATTTAAAACATTCCAAACCTCAACTAGGCATGGTGGCACACACCTTTAATCCCAATATTTAGGAGGCCAAGGCAACAGGATTGTGAGTTTGAGGTCAGTCTGGGATATATAGTGAAATTCTGTCTCAAACAAACAAACAAAAAGAGTAAAATCAATCTAGCTTTGACAGCAAAGAAAATGACATTTATTTGGGGCTAATTAGGACTGTCATCCAGGAAAACACAGATCTAAGCAGTCTAGAGAATGTGTTCTGAGGTTTTACCAAATGGTGGCTGTATTTATAGCTTTAAACGGCAAGAGGAAGTTAGACATGACATTATTTGTTAGGAATTATGATTGCTGCTGGCAAAAATTAAGCTGCTTTATAAGAAAAAGACTGTGTGTAGTCTTTTCATCAATCAGCTGGCTTTTGCTCTATCTGGGTAGAAATCATGAGTAGCCAAGAAGTCCTTCAAATGGTGGTCTTAGATACCAGTTGTGTCCTGTGGCGTTTGACAGCAACAAACAGTAACGGCAGACTGACAGGAGCAGCAGCAGCAGGTGGCACCTTCTAGTGTTAACAACTCTTACCCAGGCCACCGTGATTGAAGTTCCTCAGTTTTTCATGTGTTACAGCTCCTGTGTGGACCCAGGAGATGGGCACTCCTATGCTCATAAATGTTGCAGCTCTTACATAGGCCAAGGAGGTCAGGAGCCCTCAACAGAAACTGGCATTGCAGCTTCTGAGCAGTACTGTGTATCCAGATTCTTCAGTCCTAGACAGTGGCCAGTGTTATAGCCAATTTGCACTTTAGTTCCTTTGTCAAAGATCAGGTGTCTATACTTGTGTGGGTGTATCTCTGGATCTTCAATTCTGTTCCGTTGGTCTTCAGGCCTATTTTTGTGCCAGTACTAAGCTGGTCTTACTACTATAGCCTTGTAATATGGTTTAAAGTCAGGGATTGTATTCCCACCTGCACTCATTTTACAGCTTAAGATTGTGTAGGCTATACGTGGTCTTTTGTGTTTCTATATGAATTTTTGGATTATTTTTTCCATTTCTGCAAAGTCTATCATTGGAATTTTAATGGAGATTGCATTAAATTTGTGAATCACTTTTGTTAGTATAGCCAATTTTACAATATCGATTCTCCCAATCCATGAGCAGAAAAGGTCCTTCGGCCTTCTAGTATCCTCTGCAATTTCTTTCTTTGATGTTTTGAAGTTTTCCTTGTAGAGATCTTCAAGTTCCCTTTCCTGACTTTAAACCAACCAATGTTTCCTTGTTTTGTTTGAATGACTACCTCCTGTTCTGTGTACAAAGTCCTCATGAGTACTGTTCTGGTATTCTCATCCTTCACTATGTCATCCATAATTTGTTGTGATCCACATGGTCAAATACCTTACCATAATCCATAAATCATAGATAGGCATCTTTGTAGTATTCTCTGCTTTCAGCCAAAATCCATCTGACATCAGTAATGATGTCCCTGGTTCCACAGCCACTTCTGAATCCAGCTTGATTTTATGACAGTTCCCTGTCTATATACTGCTGCAGTCACTTTTGAATGATCTTTGGCAAAATTTTACATGCTTGTGTTGATATCATTTGATAATTTAAACATTTGGTTGGATTCCCTTTCTTGGGAGTAAGCACAAATATGAATCTATTCTAGTCAGTTGGCTAGGTAGATGTTTTCCAAATCTCTTGACTTAGACAAGTGAGCACCTCCTGTACTGCTTTTGTCAGTTGAAACATCTCAATTGGTATTCCATCAATTCCTGGAGCCTTGTGCTTTGCCAATGCCTTCAAGTAAGTTTCTACTTCTGCCTTTAGTACCACTGGTTCCTGATCATATGCAATGTCTTGAAATTATCCATCATCCACCCATTGTTTTTGGTATAATGACTTTGTGTATTCCTTCCATCTTCTTTTGATGTTTCCTGCATCATTTCATGTTTTCCCTGTAGTATCCTTCACTATCCCACTGAAGGCTTGAATTTTTTCTCAATTCTTTAAGCCTGAGATAAACAGAGCATGTTCTTCCTTTTGGCTTTCTACCTCCAGCCCTTTACACATGTCATTATAATATTTGCTTTTGTCTTCTTGAGCTGCCCTTTGCAGTTTTTTGTTTAGTTCCTTAACTTTGTCATGTGCTCCTTTTACTTTAGCTACTCATCACTCAAGGTCAAGTTTCAGAGTCTCTTTTTGCATGTAATTTGGTCTTTTCCCTCTTTTTTTCCTGTCTTTTAAATAACATTTTGCTTTCTTCATGAATGATGTCTTTGATGTCATGCCATAACTTATCTTGTCTTTGATCATTAGTGTATAATGCATCAAATCTTTTCTTGAGATGGTTTCCGTGGGATATACTCAAGGTCATACCTTGGCTCATGAAGAATTGTTCTAATTTTCTTCAGTTTCAGCTTGAACCTGCATATGAGCAGTTGGTGGTTTGATCCACAATCAGCTCCTGATCTTGTTCTAACTTCTGATATTGAGATTTTCCATCATCTCTTTCCACAAGTGTAGTTAATTTGATTCCTGCATATTCCTTCTGGCAAGTTCTATGTGTATGTTGTTGTTGTTAGATGCTGTCAAGTTGTGTCTGATTCATAGCAACCCTCATAGGGTTTTCAATGGCTGATTGTTTGGGGGATTGTTTTGAGAATGGATTATCACATCCTTCTCTCATTTTTGTGGTCCTGGAGATCAAACCCAGGGCCTCAGAGACCACAGAGTGGCACTCTACCAACTGAGCTAACCTCCAGCCCCTCCATGTGCATAGTCACCGTTAATGTTGGTGAAAAAATGTATTTGCAATGAAAAAGTCACAGTTCTGAAAACATTCTATCCAGGATCATTTCTAACACCAAGGCCATACTTTCTAATGACCAAGCTATCATCTTTATTTCCAACTTTTGCATTCCAATCACTAGTAATTATCAGTACATCTAGATTGCATGTTCAATCAATTTCAGACTGCAAAAGTTGGTAAAAATCTTCCACTTCTCAGCAGAAGAGAGAACTGAACTGTAGATTTGTTTTGGACACTGCCTGATAGGTAGGGAGAGAAACAGGGAGCTGGAATCTGGTCCCAAGTCAGGGGCTTTGCAAGAAGGATAAACAAAGGTGCTGACCCAGATTCTGGTGCTCCCAGCACCAGCCAGCTGCACAGAAGTCCAGGGCTTCCCATATCCTCCCGACCTACTCTTTGATGGGCCACAGCCTCATTGTTCTTCCTCATTGTGTCATTTTGGGATGCTAAGGCTCAAGAGGACCGGCCTGAGACCAAACCCTGTGGATACACTGACCTAAGGAAGTTGGGAGATAGGACAAGGAACCACATGGTCCCACACCACCCTGTGCCATTGAGTGTGCACTTGCTACACTGCTTCATACAAGTCTGAACCCAGTAGCCCCCTCAAAAATGTCAAAAGAGAACCATATCAGAGTTCCCAGGCATTAGAAGGAGAGGGTAGCTTCCCTTATGGCAAGGTTACTCTATTCACCAGGAAATCCTTCCTTTTCCCACCCAAGACATGCATATGGAGCCCCTCCCCTTGGGAGAGCCCCTCCCCCACCACGAGAGAGGTTTATCCTACCCTGCCTACCCTAAAATCTCTGCCCACAGACCTTCTCAGAAACATTTGGAACCGATTTTTCTTAACCTCATCTTGGATGATGAGCAGAACACAGGGAGAGAAGGAGAGAAGCGCAGAGCCGAGCCTTCCTGGTCGTCAGCTACTCTCTTCCTGGTGTGTCCCTCCCCTTCCTATCCCCCTTATCATCCCCAGAGCTGGTCTATTCAATTTTTGTTGGTAATGTGTAGTGTACAACTTAATGGGTCTCATTATAACATTTCCACACATGCATTACATTGGACATTGCTCACATTCACTTCCCGCTCCCCCTCTCATGACCCCCATCCCCTGTTTTACTCATTTTTATGCAAGGTTCAGCCCTTGCCCTAGTGTACCTCACTATAACCCAGAGACAACGAAACTCAGGCTGATTAAATCAGATACCAGGGACACTTTGGGAGAAGAAACTACAGATAGTGGGAACCCGGTACTCCTTAGGACTGGTTCCTTCTTGATTGAGAGACAAGGCTAAGACCAGTAGTAAAGGGTGGGAATTTTTAATGAATTAGGACACTGGTCCTAAAACTAGATGACCACCAAGTGAGCCTGGGGAATGCAGAAAGCTGCCCCATCCCCTACAATTCTTGTCAAAACAGATCTGTAGTTTTATATTCACCCTTTACTGAGATACAGAGAAAAACAAAGCTGATAAGATCTAAGCACAGCTTGAGCCGAATTTCTAGTGGGGAAAGGTTGCCATAAACAAATAAGTAAATGAATATGTAATATTAAGTGCTGGGATGTGACTTAGTGGTGGAGCTCTTGCTTAGCATGTGTGAGGCCCTGAGTTAGATCCCCAGCACCACACACACATACATACACACACACACACACACACACTCCCCCCATGCAAACATAGAGTGATGATAGATAGATGATAGAGATATGGTACTGTATGTAATTAGTAAGTGCTGTGATGAGAATAAAAATAGAGTAATAATTTAGCGATTGACTGGTGGCTTCTTTATATTTGGTGACTAAGGAAGGCCTCGCTGACATTCAAGATGAAATTCAAATGACTAGAAGGAGCTGGGCACAGGGAAGTCAGGAGTTAGCATGTTTTGGCAGGAGGAACGACTAGTGTGAATGTGTACCATAGACTTATGGCGACCCTAAGTACAACAGAAAGAAACACTCCTCGACACTGTGTCACGCCCGGCACTATGTCAGTGCTTCTCTGCTGTTCACAGGGTTTTCAATGGCTGATTGTTTGGGGATTGTTTTGGGAGTGGGCTGCCAGGCCCTTCTCCCATTTTTGTGGTGCTGGTGATTGAACCTAGGACCTCAGAGCACGCACAGCAGTACTCTACCAACTGAGGTAAATATGTGCATATATCACATATCTCACATTTTTAACCCAAATTGAAACATGCCATACACACTATGCTATAAGTTGCTCTTTTACTTAGCTATACCTTGAAGATTGTTTGATATCGCCACAAGTAACAAGTTATTTCTTGTTCATAGCTGTATCGTTTTCCATTGTATGGATTCATCCTAATTTTTTCACCAGTCCCATATTGATGTTCATGTAGGATCTAGACAGCACCTAACAACGCCAAGGATATTTCTGTCCTTATGTTATTACAAACAAGCTGTAATAAGTATCTTTAGCCTCAGATATATACATTTTATATTTAATGTAAAAACACCTCCCAGTGCATAAATAATTTTTATATTCTCCCTTTCCAACATATCATACATTTTGGAAGCTTTACAAACTCATTTTTAGTTTTGCTATAATAGATAAATCAAAATAAATATTACTTTTATTGGAAAATTTTAATGTACAACTTAAGGTGTTTCATTCTGACATGCATTTCATTGTGATATTTCCATATATGCGTTTCATTGTACATTGCACAGATAACTTCCTCCTTACCCTCTTGTGCCCCTCCTCTCCCCTCCCACCCCCTCACTAAGGACCTCTCTTCTACTTGCACGTCTTTTTGTGGGAATATTTTACTGTATACCCTTGCATCCCAATTATGATTTAAGTCCACACTTCTTTTTGTAGTGATTTATCATTTTACATTGTCAGCTGTATTACATAAATAATCTAGCCATTTGCATTGTTATCATCCTTTTTTATTGTTGGTATTATTATAATTCTTTCCCGAACTATTAAAGTTGGGCTGTTTATTTTGAGGTCACTCTCTCTCTCATTCCTTGCTCCTCCTTATCCCTCCTCCCCGTCCTGTCTTCTCCCATCATCGCTTCCTTTTGCTAGATCCTTCCCTCCTTCTTTGCGCTCTTTGAATTGTCCCTTCTCCACTTTACATTAGCTTTTTATTATGTTCCAATTTCTGTATAGGATTTTTTCCTTCTTTTAAATTTGATTCAGCTCCCAAATATGAGTGACAACATGTGGTATTTCTCTTTTGGGGCTTGTGTTCATTCAGTCAAGATAATTTTCTCCAATTCCATCTATTTTGCTGAAAATGACATTCTTTCTTTTTTTTTTTTTTGATTGCTGAGTAGTATTCCATTGTGTATCTGTACCATAATTTTTTTATCCATTCCTCTGTTGATGGGCACTTTGGTTTATTCCATATCCTTGCTATTGTGAGGAGTGCTGCACTGAACATGGAGATGCAGGTGTCTCTGTGGTGTGATGACTCATCTCCCTTTGGGTATATTCCCAATAGTGTTATAGCTGGGTCATATGGTAGATCTATTTTTGGTTTTCTAAGGTATCTCCATATTGATTTCCAAAGTGGTTGAACCAATTTACAGCTCCACCAGCAGTGTAAGAAGGGTTCCCTTTTCTCCACAGCCTCGCCAGCATTTGTTCTTATTTGTTTTATAGATCTTGGCCATTCTTACTGGACTAAGGTGGAATCTCAGCATTGTTTTGATTTGCATGTCCCTAGTCGCTAGGGATAAGAAGCATTTTTTCATGTGTTTCATGGCTTTACGAGCCTCTTCATTTGAGAACTGTCTGTTCAGTTCCTTTGCTCATTTTTGTATTGGGTTATTTATTTTATTGGGTATTACTTTCTTGAGTTCTTTATAAATTCTAGAAATTAGTCCTCTGATGTATAGGATGTGAAAAATTTTTCCCATTCAGTGGGGATTTCCTTGACTCTGTTGATTGTTTCCTTTGCTGTACAGAACTTTTTTATTTCATGTAATTTCATTTATCTATTCTTGTTGCAATTTCTTGAGCAATTGGAGTCCTATTAAGGAAATGATTTCCTGTCCCTCTATGTTGGAGAATATTGCCTATCCTTTCTTCTATTAATTTTTAAATTTCTGGTTTTATGTTGAGGTCTTTTATCCATTTCGAGTTAACTCTCATGCACATTGAGAGATGTGGGTCAGTTTTCATTTTTCTGCAAGCGGATATCCATATTTCCCAGCACCATTTATTGAAAAGGCTACCTTTTTTCCAACTTACTTGCTTTGCTCCTTTGTTGAAAATCAGGTGGCTATAGATGCGCTGATGCATCTCAGGATCTTCTATTCTGTTCCACTGGTCTTCAGGTCTATTTTTGTACCAGTACCAAGCTGTTTTTTGCTACCACAGCCCTATAGGATAGATTAAAGTCAGGGATTGTGATTCCACCTGCACTAGTTTTGCAGCTTCAGCGTGTTTTGGCTATACATGGTCTTATTTGTTTACATATGAAGTTTTGGATTGTTTTTTTTTTTCTATTTCCGTAAAGTCCTTCATTGGGATTTTAATGGGGATTGCATTAAATCTATAGATTGCTTTTGGTGGGATAGCCATTTTTACTATATTGATTCTCCTGATCCAGGAACAGGGAAGGTCCTTCCACTTTTTAGTATCCTCTGTGATTTCTTTCTTTAATGTTTTGAAATTTTCCTTATAGAGGTCTGTGGGGCTTTTGGTTAGATGGATTCCTAGGTATTTAATTTTCCTGTGTGCTATTGTGAAAGGCATTGCATCTATAATTTCCTCCTCTTCCTGCTTACAGTTGGTGTAAAGGAGGCTACTGATTTTTTTGTGGGGCATCGCTCTGCCGCTGGACTCGCTCGGGCCGTGAGCGGGAACCAGCGGCCAAAGACCCATCATCTGGTGAGGGGGAACCAGGCTCCCAGGAGCTGTGCCGCCAGGGAAGGAGGTTTATGCCCACGGCTGCTCTGAGAAGCCTTGAAAAAGGCAGGCTCAGAGGCTTCTGCCCACCGTGGCTCCTTGCTTCTTTCCTTCCCAATGAAGACTCCGACTCTGAATGCTCTTCTCTAACAGCTCTTTATCTCTTCCTTGTCTGTCCCAGTCGATGGAACGGACCCAGACTGCTCTGTGTACCACCCTTATATACTCTTCTGGGGCTCGCCGGGGACCAGTCAGAGGCAGTCACCCCATATGGGTTTCAGCCAATCAGAGGGTGGTTCCAGAATGGTCCAATCAGGAGCTGTTGTGGGGTTTGTAAACAGCCAATTGGTGTTGAGGGGGCTGAGGCAAGGGAATAGATGCCAGCGCCATCTTGGGGAGGTCAATGACCCTGAGTTCCCAGATGTAGGGCAAAGGTGACTGCCTGGGGAACAAGCCTCAGTCCTCCAAGGGAGCCTAGATAGGCCCTGTGGCGACCTGCCTCTCTAGGCAGTGCCCTACAATTTTTGAGTGTTAATTTTAAATCCTGCCACTTTGGTAAGGGAGTTAATCAGGTCTAAGAGTTTTCTAGGTGAGGTTTTGGGGTCCTTTCGGTAAAATATCATGTCATCTGCAAATAAGAATAGTTTGACCTCTTCATTGCCTATCGGTATCCCTTTGACTTCTTTCTCTAGTCTGATTGCCCTGGTAAGGACTTCAATCACAATGTTAAATAGAATAGGAGAGAGTGGGCATCCTTGTCTTGTTCCAGATCTTAGAGGAAATGGTTTCAATTTTTTTCCATTTAATATAATGTTGGCTATAGGTCTGTCATAGATGGCTTTTATGATGTTAAGGCATTTACCTGTTATGCCTATCTTCTCCAGGGTTTTTGTCATGAAAAGGGGTTGCACTTTGTCAAAGGTCTTTTCAACATCAATTGAGATGATCATGTGATTTTTGTTTGCAAGTCTCTTGATATATTGAATTACATTCATTGATTTTCATATGTTGAACCAGCCTTGCATCTCTGGAATAAATCCCACTTGATCATGATGAATGATCTTTTTAATATGTTGCTGAATTCAGTTTGCTAGTATTTTGTTAAGGACTTTTGCATCTATGTTCATAAGGGAAATGGGTCTATAATTTTCTATCTTAGATGTATCCTTTCCTGGTTTAGGTATCAGAGTGATGGTAGCTTTGTAGAATGAGTTTGGGAGTGTTCCCTCTTTTTCTACTTTTTGAAATAATTTGAAGAAGATAGGTATTATATCTTCTTTGAAAGTTTGGTAAAATTCTGCTGTGAATCCATTAGGTCCTGGGCTCTTCTTTGTTGGTAGACTTTTTATTACCTTTCCTATTTCAGCATATGCAATGGGTTTGTTTAGGTCACTTATGTCTTCTGGAGTTAGTTTTGGTAAATCATATGTGTTGATAAATTTATCCATTTCTTCTGAATTTTTGTATTTTGGGGAAGACAATATCTCAAAGCATTCCCTGATGATTTTCTGTATTTCATTGTAGTTGGTGATTATGATCCCTTTTTCATTTCTAATTTTTACTATGTTGGCTTTTACCTTTTTCTTTTTGATGGGATTGACCAGGGTAATGTCTATTTTATTAATCTTTTCAAGGAATCAGCTCTTAGATTCATTAATTCTTTGAATAATGTTTTTAGATTCTAATTGAGATACTTTTGCCTTTATTTTGGTAATTTCTTTCTAGGTGCTCCCTTTAGGATTGATTTGTTGTTGATTTTCTAGCATTTTGAGGTGTGTCATTAGGTCACTTATTTGGCTGTTCTCTACCTCATTGATGAAAGCATTTAAAGCTATAAACTTCCCTCTTAGAACTGCCTTTGCTGTGTCCCATATGTTTTGGTAGGATGTGTTTTCATCATCATTTGATCACAGGAATTTTTAAATTTCCATTTTGATTTCTTCAACAACCCCTTGATCATTCAACAGTGTATTATTTAGTCTCCATGAGTTTGTAAAATTTCTGGAATTATTCTTGCCTTTGAGTTCCTTTTATTCCATCGTGGTCTGATAGGGTACAGGGGATAATTTCTACTTTTTTGTACTCACTGAGGGAATTCTTATGGACTAGCATATGGTCTACCTTGGAAAATGTTCTGTGTTGAGCTGAGGAGAATGTGTATTCCTCATCATATGGATGGAATATTCTGTATATATCTGTGAGGTCCATTTGGTTTAGGGTAGAGATTAGGCTTATAATTTCTCTGTCGATTTTCGGTTTTGATGACCTGTCTCTTGGCAAAAGTGGGTATTGAAGTCTCCCATAATTATTGTGTCTACTCCAATAAAGTTGTTTATGTCCCTCAAGGTTTGTCTTATAAAGCTAGGTGCCCCAGTATTTGGAGAGTATATATTTAGTAGTGTTATTGGTTCCTGGTTGATTGTTCCTTTTAGTAATATCTAGTGCCCTTCCTTATCTCTTTCTTAACAAAAAAAAAATTACGTACCATAGAAATCAACTTCTTGTTGTTGTTAGGTGCCATTGAGTCAGATCTGACTCATGTGACCCTATGTATACACTCCCCAACACTGTACCATGCCTGGCACTACTGTCAGTGCTTCTCTGCTATTCATATGGTTTTCAATGGCAGATTATTTCAGGAGTGGATTGCCAAGTCCTTCTACATAACCTGCAGCACCTGGTGTTCTCAGGTCGTCTCCCATCCAAGGACTAACCGGGCCAACCCTGCTTAGTTTCAGAGATGAGGCGGGATCAGATGCTAGGGTGCTATGGCTGTAGACTAGAAATCAAGTTGGTATGTTCAAAAGCAAAACAAGAGAAAGCAACTGAGCTAGAGCAAAGTGGGTGAAACCTGAATAATGAGTCAGGACCACCCACAGTTTAAAAAGCTTGGATTAAGAATCCGAAGAGTTTGACACAAACAAGCAGTTTGACTTCTTTATTATTTCAAAGGTGACTCTGGCTACAACATGGAAATCAGATTGTGAAAGGTCAAGCATGAAAGCACAGAATTGAGTTAGAAGGTGAAGGTGATGGTGGCATGGATGAGGTGGGCTATGGTTTGGGCATGATTTGAGTGTGCTCCCCAGGGCTCCTGCATTAGGAGCTTTGTCCCCTCACGTGGTAGAGTTTGCAGGTAATGGGACCACTAAGAGGAGAAGACTAGTGGGAAGCTGAAAGACTGGCTTTTCCCCACTATCTGTCTTCCTGTCTTGCAGTGTGATCTCTGTCTCCCACAATGCTCCCATCATTGTGATGTCATTCTCCATGAGGTCCACACCAAAGCCAAGCTGATGCAGACACCATGCCCTTGAACCTCCAGAACTATGAGTTAAATAAACCTCTTTTCTTCATAAAGTTTCCCAGCCCCACGTGTTTCATTATCGTAATGAAAAACAGGCTAATATAGGTAAGTAGTATTGGTGATGGGTAGAAATGGATAGATTCAGGATATTTGTGGAAGTTGATAGAACATGCTGATGAAGGAGATCTAAAAAGTGATCTGGGACAAGTGTGCATGTGGGAAAAAGGTGGACTTTTGTTCGTACCATACATAAATCAATTTCAAGGTAATCATAGGTATAAATATGAAAGATAAGACAATAAAGCTTACAAAAGAATATATAGGAGAATAACTTCAAGATCCCAAGGAAGGATTTATTCAGGTTCAAATAGTACCAAAGAAAGGGATTGATAAAATGGACTACACTAAAATTAAGATTTTGTTCATTAGGGCAGGCACGGTAGCACATACTTGTAATTCCAGCACTTGATAGGCTGAAGCGGGAGGATCAGGAGTTCAAGGCCACTCTGGGCTATATACCAAGACCATGCCTTTACTTATTTATTTATTTAGCCTGCAGCCGTATCACTGTGGTATCTGATCTCAGAAGCTAAGCAGTGTTGGGCCTGGTGAGTACTTGGATAGGAGACTGCCTGGGAACACCAGGTGCTGTAGGATTGGGAGAAGGACTTGGCAACCCACTCCCAAAAAACAATCAGCCATTGAAAACCCTATGAACAGCAGAGAAGCATTAGCAGTAATGTTTCACCTGTTGCATGTAGGGTCACTATGAGTCGGACACTGAGTCGACGGCACCTAACAACAACAACAAGAACAACAATTTATTTATCTTTTAGGGAGTATCTTAGAAGTTAATGTTTTGTGAGATCCACTTTGGTACTTAAATGTAAGTACTTAAAATGTCTTTCTCTTCTCCATCCTCTTTGTCCTTCTCACTTTTTGAAAATAGAGTGGCTGCCAGGCACGATGGCGCATGTCTGTAATCCCAGCGGCTTCGGAGGA
The DNA here is from genome assembly GCA_007922755.1 of Pedetes capensis. Classification (NCBI taxonomy): domain Eukaryota; kingdom Metazoa; phylum Chordata; class Mammalia; order Rodentia; family Pedetidae; genus Pedetes; species Pedetes capensis. The sequence goes on from VMDO01024151.1 coordinate 21,089, forward strand.
GGAGGCGGGAGGATCACAAGTTCGAGACCAGAGGCAGTCTGCGTAATTTAGTGAGACCCTGTCTCAAAAAGTAAAAAAAAAAAAAGTGGGCTGGGGGCGCAGCTCAGTGGTCCAGCACTTGCAGAGCATGCAAGCGCGAGGCCCTGGGTTCAACCCCCAGTACCGCAAAAAAAAAAAAAAAAAAAAAAAGAAAAAGAAAAAGAAAAAAGAGTGGCCCACGCTGGGGGAATTCACTGGCAGGAGCAAGAAAACCTACTGAAGCTACCTCTTAGAAGGCCTACCAAAGCTCAGGGTGTTAGTAATATCATCACCATCATAGCTTATAAGAATAAGCACATCATGTTCATAGGACTTTTTTATAAAAAGGACATTTTTATAAAATGTTTTAATCTCATTTTGTCTTTCAAAAACCAAAACAAATGCTGAGATATTATTCTTATTTTACAGATGAGGAAACAGAGGCTCAGAGGAATGAGGTGTGGGCATGGCTGATGGTCACAGTTTGAAAAGATCACTCAAAGTCAGGCAGGTGACATAAAATCCTCTCCTTCCCACTGAACCACTGCAGCCTGTTCAGTTTCTAATTAAATATCCATTCAAAGCAAACACCAAGGAATCTCATATCTGTCCCCAGTTAGGAGAGCTGATAGTGGAAGTGCAATTTTGCATGGCATGACATGCCACAAGGCAATCTGGTGTATGAGACAGGGCTTCTAGGGAAAGCAGCAAGCTTGAGGACAGAGAAAAATGGCCACTTAGTTTAAAAAAAGAAAGAAAAGGAAAAAGTATGTATGTCGACATAAAGTCAGGCATCGTGCTGCAAACCTGTCATCCCAGTAACTTGGGAGGCTGAGGTAAGAGGATTGAGAGTTTGAGGCCAGAGGCAGCCTACACAACTTAGCAAGAGCCTGTCTCAAAATAAAAAATAAAACAGGGGCTGGGGATGCAGCTCAGTGGTGGAGCACTTGCCTCGCATGTGTGAGGCCTTGGGTTCAATCCCAAGCAACACACACACAAGAATTTTTTTACATAAAAATACTATAATTGCTGAAGATTGGGGACTGAAATATGGAGGTTTATTATATTTTCCATCTGGTGTATGTTTGAAAATGACCATTAAGAAGATTTCTTATAAAAGGCTTATAAAGAAAATTGTAGGAGAACTAATGATATGGGAGAGGATATTTGCAGCACCTATATTTAAAAAGTGCTAGTGTCTAGAATACAAAAATAACTCGAAAAAATCAGTAAGAGCAAGACAACCTAATAGTAACTAGGCAAAATACTAAGAAAAACATCTTTCAAAATAGGGGATCCAATGGCCAATAAGCCTTTTCTCAACCTCAGTAGTAATTTGAAAAATACTAATGAAAACTTCAGTAATTTGCAATTATATACTTTGAGAATTGTTGTTGTTGTTAGGTGCCATCGAGTCGGTATCTGACTCATGGCGACTCTCATAGGGTTTTCAATGACTGACTGTTTGGGGATTGCCTTGGGAGTGGATTGCCAGGTCCTTCTCCCATTTTTGCGGTGCTGGGACTTGAACTCGGGACCTCAGAGACTTCAGCGCAGCGCTCTACCAACTGATCTAAATCCCAGCCCCACTTTGAGAATAGCTAAAATTAAAACATTCACAAGTCTAAGTATTATTAAGGATGTAGAACAATGGGAATTCTTATTCATTGCTGGTGAGAATCAAATTCCTAGAGCCACTTCAGGAAACCATTTGACTTTTTCTCATAAAGTTGAACTTGCTCATATTCTAACAAAATAGCAGTTCCAACTCATAGTACATATCTCTGTGAAACTCTTATCCATATGCACCATTCACATGAAAAAGTCTGCATTATTTTTAATAGCCAATAATGGGAAACCACCCAATAGTCCCTCAACAGTGAAACTGATACATTAACAGCACTAAATTTGTACCACTGAACACCACAAAATATTGAAAATGGATGAAATGCAGCTACATGCAGCCATCTAATTTAATATTATAAATATACTATTGAGCTAAAGAAGCAAGATGAAACGATTTAATTTGATTCCATTTATGTAGAATTCAAAACTAAGTAATGCATGTACAAGTGGCAAAACTATAAAGATATGCAAAGAAGTGGTTAGCTCAGGGTTAGAAAAGTGGTTGTTTCTGGGACAGCTTTGTTACAGGAAGGGGAAACAGAGACAACGTGAATAATGGGATTCTGCCAATATTCTAATTCTTCAACTGAGTAATGTTTACCTGGGTACTTTTTAAATATGCCTCAGATTATTCTTTGAAGCATACACATATGTGTGTGTACATATACACACCTATACATGCACATTTATATATTTCATACTCTACTAGTTAGAAATAAAAAGAAACTGTGTATCAACCAATTAGTTAGATTAAGGTACTAGGACAAACCAATGGCTCTAATCTTTTGGGGGCCATCAATTCCTGAAGAATGTAATGAAAATTAAAGACAGTTTCTCCAGAGAAATTACATCTACAGAAAATTTTATGCAATTTTAGAAAATTTATGTTGCTGCAGTTGTTAGATGCAGGTGAGTTGGGTCCAACTCATAGCAACCCTCATAGGGTTTTCAGTGGCTGATTGCTTCGGGAGTGGATTGCCAAATTCTCCCATTTTTGCAGTGCTGGGGATTGAACCCGGGTCCTCAGAGTGTGTAGAGCAGTACTCTACCAACTGAGCTAAACCCCAGCCCCGTGAAATTTGTGGTCTCTGAGGTCCTGGGTTTGATCCCCAGCACCACAAAAACAGGAGGACGTGATAGCCTATTCCCCAAACAATCCCAAAACAATCACCCATTGAAAACCCTGTGAGGGTCATTATGAGTTGGATATGACCGGACGGCACCTAATAACAAGATTTATAGATCCACTAAAATTCAACCATGAACAACAGGATGTTTGGACCCTACATTAAAGACTTTGCTGTAAAATCTATGAATTTGAGGTTTCCATTTTGTAGGGACAACTTTATAAGAACAAAGGTCTGGAAACCCAGGGCCAGATATTTCTTTCAGATCCAAGACGGTTACGCAGTAGTCACCTGGATCACGAAGTCAGTCTGTTGGCTCAGCATACCCCTGAGACCAAAGCCAACACAAAAAACTGGGGCGCCTGAGAGCCACCAACTAAGAACGTGTCACAGACTGTTTTAGGAAAACTTACATAGTATAAGAATTTTGCTTGTGAATTTGGAAAGTATAAGATCCTTCGATGAGATCCTGTGGATGGTCAGCAAGCCATTCCGTGGTTCATCAATTCTTTTTTTTTGTTTTGTTTTTTGTTTTTTGTTTTTTGCCATACTGGAGGTTGTACCCAGGGCCTCGGGCTTGCATGCTTTGCAAGTGCTGGACCACTGAGCTGCCACCTCCAGCCCCGCCCCCTTTTTCTTTTAACTTTCTTGAGACAGGGTCTCACTAAGTTACACAGGCTGCCTCTGGTCTTGAACTTGCAATCCTCCTGCCTCCGCCTCCCGAGTCTCTGGGATTACAGGCGTGCACCACTGTGCCAGGCTCTGTGATTCATCAATTTTGATGATTCTGAGTGGCACCAATTGAGTAACTTTGTTTTGTTTTGTTTTGTTTTTGCTTGTTTGTTCTGGTTTGGTTTGGGTTGGGTTCTAAAATTGGATCTTGCTATGTAATCCAGGCTGGCCTGAAATTTACCATCCTCCTGCCTCTGTCTCCTGAGTGGGATTACAGGTAAGGGGCACTACATGTCTTTAAATGATCTTGACATTTTTTTTTTCCTTCAGTGCTGGGGATTGAACCCAGCATCTTGAGCATGGTAGGCAAGTGCTGTACCTGACCTACTGACCTACATCCCAGCCCAGTTGTGTAACTTTGATTCATACAACCCATTCTACTTGAATGGTGAGCTTGGTAATGGGGCTCTAAATGGGACAGTTTCTGGATTGTGTTTTAAAAATGCCTGAAGGGACTGGGGATATAGCTCAGTATTACTGTAGTACTCAGCAGAGTGCTTACCTAGCATTCACACATCCTGGGGTGGATCCTCAACACCAAAAAATAAATAAATAAATAAAATAAAATAAATAAAAGGCTAAAGGAATAGGGACTTTGGGGGACAGTTACTATTGAGGATAACAGTAACTATGGTAAGCAAATGGCAAAGACAAAGATACAGGCACATAAAACCTGTCATTTAGAGCCATGTGGTTTAAAGCAAAATACATCACTCATAGACTTTAATTTGATGGGTATTAATTTCCACATAAGCTATAGGTGTAGCCACAAGCTCACTAGAATATGGACTGAACTACTGCTGCCAGCCCTGGAACTTTGTGAGCTCTTAGGAATTTCGATGAAAAAAATACTACTTTTTTGCTTAGTTTTTCTTTGTTGTTGTTGTTAGGTGCCGTCAAGTTGGTATCCGACTCATAGCAACCCTACGTACAACAGGTGAAACACTATTGTCAGTGCTTCTCTGCTATTCATAGGGTTTTCAATGGCAGATCGATTTTTGGGAGGGGGTTGCAGGGTCCTTTTCCCCAGCCTACAGTATCTGGTGTTCCCTGGCGGTCTCCCATCCCAGAAGCAACCAGGCCCAACCCTGCTTAGCTTCCGAGATCTGACGGGATCGGATGCCACAGGGCTACCGGCTATAGGCTTAGTTTTTCTATAAACCTAAAATTTCTCTAGAAAATAAAGTTGATTAATTTTTAAAATGTGTGCAATGGAAATGGATAATATTATTTTTAAGAAAAATGTAGAGTCAATGTGTCACTTACCAAACAGTTATAAATTATAAGTGATAGCATTGCTGATCTTAAACCAGAAACAAAACTAAAATAGAGTTGTCTTCAGAGGAATATAAAGAGCGCTAACATCCTAAAGCGAAGGTGAATTACTGTTTTATTTGGATAAACCAGGAGAGAAAGATCCTGCATTGGGAAAAAAATAGATTCCTTTGAGAGATGTGCTCTGCCTTTGGTTTTTTTAGACAGGATCTCACTATGTAGCCCAGGCTGCCCTCAAACTTGTGACCTCCCGAGTGGTGGGATCACAGGCATGTGCCACCGCACCTGGCTTAGAGGTGTTTTTGAGCATAATTGAAATAACTGAGCTACTACAACAAAGGGGAGATCTGGTAATCCTTCATTGCTGGAGGAGCAGAATTGCCCAAATAATAGTTTTGCCTTGACATATTAAACTTAATTAAAATTCCCTGGCCTGCAGCCGTAGCCCTGTGGCATCTGATCCCGTCAGATCTTGGAAGGTAAGCAGGGTCAGGCTTGGTGAGTGTTTGGATGGGAGACCACCTGGGAACACCAGGTGTTGTAGGCATGGGAGATGGACTCGGCAATCCACTCCCAAAAATCAATCCACCATTGAAAACCCTATGAACAGCAGAGAAGCACTGACAATAGTGTTTCCCCTGTTGTATGTAGGGTTGCTATGAGTCGGATACCGACTCTACGGCACCTAACAACAACAACAACAAAATGCCCTGAATGGAAAAATAGCTTGTAGTATTGACTATTTATGTGATTTCTCTCAAGCATATGATGGAATAAACAGCTACTGTACTTTTGATACAACTAACTGTACAACAATAACTTTCAAAAGAAACCCAACCACCTACCAACCCCAGTCCAGTTTTTTCCATTCATATACCTGTTTGGTACTTTACAGTGCCTCTGGAAATGTGAAAGAAACTCATGACCTAGAGTTTCTGCAGAGGGGAAAATTTTTAAAGAAGGGTCCTGGCCAGGCATGGGGATGCCTGCTTGTAATCCCAGCCCTCTGGATGTAGAGCCAGGAGGATTGCCCGCCTGCACTACATGGCGTGTTCCAGGCTGGCCTGGGCGACATACTGAGATCCTGTCTCACATAGTCAAAGACTGGGGATGTAGTTCAGTGGTAAAGTACTCGCCTAGCAGGCCTGATGCTTCAGGTTCGATCCCCAGCACTGCAAAAAATGCCAAGCATGGTGGTACATGCCTATAATCTCAGCATTCAGGAGGCTGAGGTAGGAGGATTAGGAGTTTAAGGCCAGTTTGGAATATACAGCAAGACTTTGTCTCAAAAAACAAAAACAAAAACAAAAAACAAACAAACAACAAAAAAACCTATACCAGAACTTTTCAGCTGGATAGAAGCAAGTATTGCATGGTTCAGACTATATTGTCCAATATTATCAAGGGAAAATCCTAAAAGAAGAGTCTCAGAGTCAGAGATGCCTCTTTCACCTAGATTCTTAGCGTGACCTAGATTCTTTTCGTTCTCTGATTTGGTACTTTCTTCTATGTTTATGAAAAATAACATGAGTATGTAATATTGTTGTTATTGTTAGGTGCTATCGAGTTGTGTCCGACTCATAGAAACCCTCACAGGGTTTTCAATGGCTGACTGTTTCAGGATTGCCTTGGGAGTGGGTTGCCACGTCCCTCTCCCATTTTGTGGTGCTGGGAATCGAACTTGGGTCCTCAGAGACTGTAGAGCAGTGCTCTACCAGCTGAGCTAAAGCCCAGCCCATGTAATATTAGAATGTCATAATCATTCATAATAAAATGTCAGTGCATCTATTTATTCATATGCTTCATTTCAGACAGAATTAACAATCTCATTCTCACATATAACAAGCACTTAATAAACTCAATGAATAAATTCTTTGGAAAGCCACAATTAGGCTCTGACCAAATACGGATTGTAGCAGGTATAAGTCAAGCTCATTGCTATGACTTGCTGATGGTCAGTGAAACAAACACCTAGGAAACTGTCTTCTTTTACTTTAAACGTCTAGGAAATTATCTTCTTTTGGCTCTTCAACACAGTTTGTACCCAATTACATTGGAGTATTCTAGAGTAGAAGCAGGTTTTTTAATATTCTCACTTACAATATATATTTCCTGTCAGGCTCTTCTATGAAAACTGCTTATTAGTTATTCAAGTCCAACCAGGCACTGTGGCTTATGATAAACCATATCAAACATCCAAAAAAGTATAAGCACTTTGTACAGAGAAATCTCATAAGAGGTATCTCTTGTTACTCTTTTATATCCTCTTGTACCGAATGACCCTCTTGTTTTTCTGATCTAAAAGCACTTACACTGCCTTATGGGGGTTACCCACTTCTGTATTGCCTGATAGCTCTCATTGTGCCCATCAGGACACTGTTCTTCTTCATTGGTTCATTAAATATGGCAGGCTAGCAATTTTTGTTTCATGTCTAAAGAAGAAAACTTAGGTGATATGGATAAACAAAAAGAAGAAGAAAAATAATATTAAAATAATCCAAAATTCTAGTCTCCTAAAATAAGTTAGGTTTGTGGTATTTTTACATATTTGTGTTCTTGCTCCTCTTCCTAAGGGGATTTCCCCTTTGGTTGGGGGTGTGGCTCAGAGATAGAGTCAGCCCAGCCAAAAGAGTGAAATAAATAAAATAAAATAAAAAGAATTTCTCCTTTATGGCCCCTGCTCCTAATGCGGCCTTATTTTGTACCATGTGACCCCATCCCACAAGTCACATGCCTCAGAGTGAAGATGACCCCCCCACACCTGTATTACTCAGAGTTTAGTCAGGAAAACAGACACCACTTTGGGTTTTTCAAGACAAATAAAGATGAAATTTAATAAGGGAAGTGGTTACACAGGAAATGGAAAAGAGGAGAAGCAAATACAGGGTGGGGAGGTGACTGAGAGGTTAGCGAGGGTCCCAGGCAGTGGATACCCTCGGGCTGAGGAGACAAAAGGAGGAGGTTTCATCAGGGGCAATTGTGAACCGAGGAGGGGCAGTTTCTCAACGGAAGCTGGGACCACAGAGGGAGGATCTTTTTGTGGGGACTGGAGAGACAGAGGGAAGCAGCCACAGTCAAGGACCTCACAGGCAGCAGAGAAATGGGGGAAGGGGGAGATTAGCTTTTTCTTTTCTCCTACATTCCAATCAGGGCTGGGATTTAGTTCAGTTGGTAGAGCGCTGTGCTGTGGTCTCTGAGGTCCCGAGTTCAATTCCCAGCACCGCAAAAATGGGAGAAGGGCCTGGCAATCCACTCCCAAGGCAATCCCGAAACAGTCAGCCATTGAAAACCCTATGAGGGTCGCTATGAGTTGGATACCGACTTGACGGCACCTAACAACAACAACAACAACATTCCAATCAACCTTCAGCTGTACCACTATGGCATCCAATCCCATCAGATCTTGGAAGCTAAGCAGAGTCAGGCCTGGTTAGTATTTGGATGGGAGACCGCCTGGGAATACCAGGTGCTGTAGGCTTGGGAGAAGGACCTGGCAACCCACTCCCCCCCAAAAAAAATAATCAACCATTGAAAATATTATGAATAGCAGAGAAGCACTGACAACAGTGTTTCACCTGTTGTATGTAGGGTTGCTATGAGTGAGACACTGACTCGAGGGCACCTAACAACAACAACATTCCAATCATCCACCATTGTCTCTCTTTGACCAAACTTACCCAGAAGCCTTTGGGAAAAAGACCCTGGGAAATGATGGAGGATGAGAATGAGGACTGGCCAGCAATTGTCAAGAGTGGCCAATCAACTGGCCAGTGGTAGAACATCCCCTATCTAGTATTCTTGCCACAAACATTTAAGCAGAATCTCAGGAGGAGATAAACAATTAGGCAATTCCAAATTGAAAGACATGTACAAAATAACTGGCCTAAACTCTCCAAAATATTTGTGTCATAAAAGACAAAAAGACCAGAGAACTTATCTAACCTAAAGGTCACAAGGAGACAGTGACAACTAATTTCAATTCATAGAGTCAGTGCTGGATCAAAAAAGAAAAAAAAAGGAATCATAAAGGACATGATGGAGCAATTGTGAAAATATGAATATGAGTAGCACATCCGATTATTGTTGTTGTTGTTAGGTGCCGTCGAGTCGAGTCCGACTCATAGCGACCCTATGTACAGCAGATCGAAACACTTGCCGATTCTGTGCCCAGGCAAACAATCTTATTTATGTTTAAGCCCATTGTTGCACACACTGTGTCAATCCATCTGGTGGAGGGTTTTCCTCTTTTGCGTTGACCTGCCACTCTTCCAAACATGATGTCCTTCTCCAGGGATTGTTCTCTCCTGACTACATGTCCGAAATATGTAAGACGCAGTTTGGCCATTTTTGCTTCCAAGGAGCACTCTGGTTGTACTTCTTCTAGGACAGATCTGTTGGTTCTTTTGGC
>VMDO01024152.1:0-30268 GCA_007922755.1 Pedetes capensis
TTTAAATGCATTTGTCAAAAAATTATGTTTGTTTTGCATACTTTAAAAGGTATATAACACTCAAATAAGATAAAGTCTGTTTTTCCTATATTTTAAATAATGTTAAAGATTGCATTAAAATGTACTTTAAAATATGAGCTTCATGGCAGGAAGCCTCTGAGATGGTCCTGGATGATCTCCATCTCTTGATGTTCTAGGCCCTTGCATAATCCTTTCCTCTTAGTATACCAGACCCTTGTATAATCCTTTTCTCTGATATCTAGGCTAGACCTAGCAATTTGCTCCTAACTAGCAGCATATGGCAAATATAAGAAGATTTCACTTGTAAGACTAATATGATTTCCACCTTGCTTCCTTTGTGTGTGTGTTTGTGTGTGTGTTACTGGAGATTGGACCCAAGTCCTCATGCATACTAGGAAAGTACTGTACCACTGAGCTATACCCCCAGGCCCTTGATTACACATTCCCTTTCTCTCACTTTCATTCTCAATCTTTCTCTCCCTTGCGCACGCTGAAGGAAGTCAACTGCCTTGTTGTGAACTGTGGGCTTCCCTATGGAGAGATCCACAAGGCAAGGAAATGATGTCTCTGGTCAACAACCAGAAAGAAACTGAATCTTTCTAGCGAACATGTAAGCAAGTTTGGAAGCACATCCTCCCCCATTTGAGCCTGTAGATGAGAACACCATGACCTATGTCTTGTGAGAGACACTGAGCTAGAGACAACCCACTAAAATATGCTCAAATTCCTGACTTACAGATACTGAGAAAACCAATGTCATCTTCAGCTGTTGATTTGTGGTTAACTTGTTTTGAAGGAATAGATAGGTAATATAATCTACAATAAAACAATGATCTAAAATAAATATCTTTTGCTTAACATCACTTTCTATTTATTACATATCAGCACAAGAACAAGAACATATTTCAGCAATTTCTGAAAGGGATTTAGGAGATTATATATTAGTATGAAAGAGGTATAGAAACTTGTAATATATTAGACAATGCCTTCTTTCTCTCAAAAGAGAAATTTTGGGTTATACCATACAGAAACGGTTACAAAGGAAACAATAATTTTCCCTAGGGCTGAATTAACTGGGGATTCTGGCTTAAAAATCAGATTTCTAGGGCCTACCCCAGATCTACTAGATGAGAAAAACTAGTAGGCTAGAGCTAGATATCTGCCTTCTAACAAATGCCATCTGTTGTTATTGTTAGGTACCGTCAAGTCAGCTCCAACTCATAGCAACTCTATGGACAACAGAACAAAATATGCCCTGACACTGTGCTATGCCTGGCACTGTATCAGTGCTTCTCTGTTATTCATAAGATTTTCAATGGCTGATGGTTTGGGGATTATTTCAGGAGTGGGCTGCCAAGTTCTTCTCCTGTTTTATAGAGAGTAGGGGATCAACTCAAGACCTCAAAGAGTACAGGGCAGCACACTACCAACTGAACTAAACCCCAGTCCCTTCTGAAGCCTGGTTATGCATTACACTCATCATGGGAGTTTATTTTACCCTTGTTGAATCAGAGTCTCTGGGGACAAGCCAAGAAAACTGTAGTTTTATATCTGCCTAATTAGTTCTGAACAAATTCCCTAAAGATAAGGCAGGTCTGGTCAGTAAATGTCACTGATTCATTCTTGGATTGTGCCAGCCACCTGGTCATGTCCTAATACACTCACTTGGAAAGCAGTGCTTATACTAAGTATCCCAAATGTCATCAATCTAGAGACAGCCACCCATAGCCCAGGTCACATGCACTAGGAGAAAGAATAAGAGCTGAGCTTGGGAGAAAGGCCTTTGGGCTATAAGTGATGAAATTCAATAATGGCAAGGTGGGAGTGAAGAACATAAATGAATATTCTGCATATCCCACAGTAATGGAAACACCCACAACTAAAGTCATAAGGATCATGGGAGGCAACAAGGACCTCATCATAAACTGTATCTGGAAATCAATGTTCTCAAGTGTGGCCTAATGAGGTATGGATACCAAGTAGTTCAGCCTGTTTAGAAGTTGGCCACTGGCCTTTTCTTTTTCAATTGAATTCCAGTGAGTGAGCCAATGAAATGTATGATAGCAACAATAAGCAGCATCATTTCTGGAGTCTTGTTATAATCAAGTCCTAAGTGAAAGGCTTAACATGTGTTATGGTTTAATTCTAAAAGACCATGCAAAGGTCATGTGTTTGAACATTTGGTCCCTAGCTGGTGGTGCTGTTTTTGAAGGCCATGGAACTTTGGGAGGTGGGTTCTATCTTGTGGAGGTGGGTCAGTGGGGGCAGACCTTTGCAGTTTACCCTGGACCCATGGTTCCAGTAAACTCTCTGCTTCCTGATTGCCATGATGTGAGGTTCTCTTACAGAAGCTGCTGACACCCTCCCTACAGACATACCTCCCAGAATCATGGACTGACATCCTCTAACTGTGAGCCTCAATAAATCATTCCTCCCATAAGTTTGGTTAGGTTGGTTTCTCTGCCACCGTGATGAATGAGCTGACTAACAACATGCATAACTCAACTAATCCTCACATTAATCCTGTGAGAGCAGTACATCTCTAGTTACCATTTTATACATGAGGAAACTAAGATTCAAAGAGATTGAGTGGTTAGTGCTAGGCTACAAAGCTATAAAGTGTCAGAGCTTGGAGTCAAACCCAAATCTGTCTGATTCCAGAGTCTTGGTCCTTAGGCATTGATTCCTTTTATTCATAAGATGGTAGTGCTTGTCCCCTTTGGCCAAGATATTCATCACTAAGGCTAATGATGGCTACAACTGGGACTGCTTCTTTTATTCTAATTTCAGGGATTCCTCAAGATGGGGGTCAACTTGACCTCAGCTGGATCCAAGCCCTAACTATAAATTTAGAAGTATCCTTTAGACAAAATGGGTCCCTTCTCATAAATTCTGGCTCCTTGGCTGGTTATGAGTACAGGGCAAAAAACAAAACAAAACAAAACAAAAAAACAGGGTAACTCTTGGGCTTTCTAGGGAATTTTAAGGATCCCCATCACCCAATTTGCTACCTGGGATATTGGCATTTTCAAGACCCCAGTCCATTCAGGCATGAAAGGACTCTGGAACAACCAGGAGCTAATAGTCTTGTGTTCTCTATCTATGTTAGCCATTTGTGTAAGGGACAAACTGGGACTCATAATTAGCTGTGAGAATAACTTGAGGACTAGAGCTAGCCCTTGCATAGAGGACATAAAGGCCAGCGAGAAAAATAAGTTTACTAAACAGCATCAGGCAGACAATTTACCTATCCCTCTGAGGAAGAGAACCTGACTCTCACATCCCTCTCTTGTGTGTCCTTATATATAGTTGGAATTCACTCCGCTGCACTTGGAGATGCTACCTGTGCTCTTCCTGACACACAGAGCCTTTCTGCTACTCAGAGCCACAAAACTGGTGTTGGGCTCCCTAAACTGAGAGCCTTCTGCTGCTGAGCCAGCCCTCAAGTGCCCCTTGAAAACTCTCTGTGGACCAGCAACCAAAAGCCTATAAAAGAAGATTTTGGGAATCCTTAAGTATCTATAACTCAGGGGACATTGAAGATGGTTTAGCAGGGATAGGAACTGAGGGCCCTCAGACTTATGCACCCCAAGTATCAGATATGCTCTGACTTAGGAGTTCTGTGAGACTGTACCTCCTCATAACCACCTTTGTTTTGGATTCAGAAGAGAAATAGAATTAAATCTCATAAGTTGGAGGGACTGGCTGACTACATCATAAAAGTCCTTGCAAGGCTGGGTGTGGATAGTGCATGCTTGTAATCCCAGTGACTTGGGAGGTAGAAGCAGGAGGATTTTAAGTTTAGGCTAGAGGCAGCCTATACAACTCAGTGAGACCCTACCTCAAAATAAAAAATTAAAAATGGTCTGAGAATGCAGCCCAGTGGTACAGCACTTGCAAAAGCATATGTGAGGCCCTGGGTTCAACCCCATAAGTACCAAAAAAAAAAAGCTCAAGCAAGGCAAGAGGTTCTTGGAGTTTACTTGGGTCTATCCTACCATCTGAGGAAGTTCTAAGCAACTGGTTTTGGGGCTACAGGGACTTAAAAAAATCATTGGGAGACAAGACCACCCTGGATAGAATATTCCGAAAATAGGGTTAGATCAAGGGTCAGAGGTGTGGATCAAGCATCAGGGACTAAGGCTAAACTGGAGTTTCCCATGGGCTCCTTGTAAGCTTTTGAGATCCTCCTAGAGAAGATAGCTCCCTTTCTGATGGCCACCCTCAGTAGCAGGAAAGGCTAAATTTTAGACCCCTGTAGCTTGAGCCTGGGAGGTAAATCATAGTAGCTGCTCCTGGGTTTCCTCATATTCACTTTAATCAGTTATAGCTTAAGGTGAAACAGAAATACCTCAAGTGCAGCATGTCTGAATAGAAAACCTACATTTGTGTTGGCAGAAGTGGCTGTGGGAACTTAGGGGAATATTTGGGTCTCTGAGGGTGGGACAGTCAGCAGCTGTTTCTCCCAGTGGTAGTATTTTCAAAATTCCTGGGTTGGCTTCAGATGGCATCTGGGGAGAGGACTCTAAGCAAGTGTAGTACTCCTAAAGAGAAGGAAAGAGGTGGCAGGGAAGAGACCTTGGGTATCTAGCTGGAGCCTGTGCTAACCATAGATAGTCCTGTGACAGTGTGGGCTCTCAATCCAGAACTTGTTTTAGAGCAAAATATGACAGACATTAAAGTGACCCAAGATGTGTGTGTGTGTGTGTGTGTGTGTGTGTGTGAGAGAGAGAGAGAGAGAGAGAGAGAGAGAGAGAGAGGGAGGGAGGGAGGGAGGGAGGGAGAGAGAGATTAAACTTTCTGGTTTCTTTGTCTTCACCTCAGGTGATGGTGACTCTTCATGACAAATCTCAGTTAAATCAGCACCTTTGATTGTAGGTAAGAGCCATTTCCTACTATCCTGGGGAAATGGTTACCTGCAGCCAGAGGGTGACTCAGACTCTCATGCTTAACTTGTTACATTAGATTTATGGGATTATGAGATTTGGTTCTGGGACCTGTTCTGTCTAATTAAAATTTTGGGAGTCCTAAGGAGACTGGATGTGGTTTGCAGAGACTGGATCTCAAAAAAAAATTCCACTTCGAATCTACTGCCAGCTTCAGCTCTGTAGCACTAAAGACCAATTTGCTCACACTCAATGTGTGAGCTGTCCTTGTATAGTTGTTGTGTCTGTCTTTGTATAGCAATGCAGGCAGAAATCACATGTATACTGTAAATGTGAAAGTCTAGAAAAACATCCGGAAGAATAAAATACTAAGGTGGTTATTTTGGAGGAGGAAAATTGGAATGTGAGGTGATGGATTAGGGACTTGAGTTTTCACCTCTCCCTTTTTCTTTCTTTACTTTTGCCTCCCCTCCCAGTTCTTTCCCTAATCTTTTAAGATTCTCTCTCTCTCTCTCTCTCTCGCTCTCTCGCTCTCTCTCCCTCCCTTCCTTCTTTTTTCTTTTTCTTTCCATTTTTTCCTTTTTTTCTTTTTTCTTTTTTTTTTTTGTAGTATAGAGGCCTTGAACTCAGGGCCTCAAATATGCTTTTTCAAGTGCTCTACCAGTAAGCCACATTCCTAGGCCATTTTTTTTTAGCTTAGAGCAATTTTTCTTTATATTAGTATTTTATTCATACATGTTGGTGGGACACAGAATAAGTCAATTGATATATCCACTATGCACCTATCAAATCAGTACTGCTTACATTTCCATCTCCTTAAACATTTTACACAACAAAATAAGCAAAACCCAACCAACAAACTAAAACAGTAAGATTTTAATTAACACGTAATGACAGTGATACACAACCCTGGATTATACCATGATTTTTTTCCTTTCCTTTTTCCTTTTTTTTTTCTTTCTTTTCTTTTCTTTTCTTTTTTTTTTTTTTTTTTTTTTTTTTTTTTTTTTTTTTTTTTTTTTTTTTTTTTTTGGTATATTCATAGAGTTGCACCATGTCTTTTGCAAATTTTCTTTTGCTCTTTACCTGTGTACGTTGTTCTCCCTCCCACTCCCCCCTTCTCCATCGTCCACTTCCTCCTATCAGTCCCTTCCCCCTCATATTTGGTCCACTTATATTTTCCAATCTTAGATGAGTATGATTGTACATATATACACATATATATATATACATATATATATTCATTTAAGGTAGATTTAGCTCGCATATATGAGAAACCACATGCAGTGTTTCTCTTTTTGATTCTGGGATATTTCACTTAAAATGAGGCTCTCCTGTTCAATCCATTTTGCTGCTAATCACTTAATTCCATTCTTCTTTATTCCCAGCCCATTTTAAATTTTTTTTTATTTTGAGTCACGGTCTTGTTAAATTACACAGGCTGCCTCTGGCCTCAAACTCGTGATCTTCCTGCTTCAGCCTCTAGAGTTGTTGAGATTACAGGCATATATCACTGTGCTGGCGGGATCCATCCTTTTCACGTGATATTCTCTGTAAACCCCTCCACAACACTTCTCATGTTCATATGAATTGGGTTATCTAAAAAGAAAATGCAGATGCTGGCCCAGGAGATCAAGATCCAGACAGAGTTTTAAGAAGAGGAGGAGGCAGGGTTGAAGTTCAGTGGTACAACACTTGTCTAGCATGTGCAAGGCCTTGGCTTTGATCCCCACCACTAATAAGAAAAATAAGTAGGACTTTAGCCAAGTGTTTTGGCGCATGCCTATAATCCCAGCACTTGGAAGGCAGGAAGATTGAAAGTTCAAGGCCATCCTGGGCTACATAGCAAGGCAATGTCTCAAAAAAAAAACAAACAAAACAAAGAGGAGAAAGAGATGGCACATGGTACTCTGAAAAGACATGTCCCAGCCCAGCCAGGGATTTTCTAACCATTGTCTCACTCTGACTGCCTAGCTCCCATAAAAGCCCTTCATACTTCCTGAGCCTTCAAAGGTAAGATTTGAGACAGATACGTTTCCTCCATTTTCCTCAGGGCTGAGCTTGAATGAACCTGTTTCTTTCCACCAACTTCCGTCTCTTGTGTTTTCAGTAGTGAGCCGTACCGATCTTAGATTCTGGTAATACTTTCTACCCCAATACCAAGTCATTAACTTAGTAAATTTCACTAAACTACCTTCCCTTTATTTAGACAAGCAAACAAACAGAGAGAGAGAGAGAGAGAGAGAGAGAGAGAGAGAGAGAAAGAAAGAAAGAAAACACAGGAAAGGTACCATGGTGCATGCCTGCAATCCCAGAAACTAAGGAGAATAAGGTGGGAGGATTGTGAGTTTGAGGTCAGAGGCAACCTGTGCAACTCAGCGAGAACCTGTATCAAAATAAAAAAATAAAAAAGGTGCTTGGGGTACAACTCAGAGGGCAAGAACCGTCCTAACATGTTCAAGGCCCTGGGTTCAACCTGACAGTACTGAAAAAAGTCTCAAGAGCTGTACTGACTGTCCTGTCCTTGCCTCTCCACTCCTCGTGGACATGGACCCTGTACACGGAGCTCCTTCCTGCCCCCCTGCCCTCCTCCCCTCCTCCCTTCCCTGGCTGAGCACAGCCCAGGAAGGAGGACTGATCCTGTGGGAAGGGGCAGAGAATTGTGGGAAAGGTCACAGGAAAGGGGCCCTCTCACTCCAGGCCAGGGTTCCCACCACCTCACCCCTTAAATGTTGGGCTCACCAAGTTCTGTCCCCAGCTCTTTGCCCCAGAGAAGTAAAATGGGGGAGGGGGAGAAGCCCCATCCAGTCACATGAAGGCAACTAATGCCACTTGAATCCTGGTGGCTTTCCAGCCCCCAAGTCTCACCTGGGCTCTAAGCCACGATTCCCAGTTTCCTGCTGGTCACATCCACGTGGAAATCCCATTGACACCCCAAACTAAACAAGTCACCTGTGTCCGTCACTTCCCTCCCTACCAATAGTGCTTTGTGCCCCACATCCATTAACAGTACCACCACAGACCCAAGCTAGAAACTCAGGGTCATTGTCGCCTTTTCCCTCTCTTTGACCCATGACACCCAGTCCTGAGGTTGCTACCTATTGACACATGTCCAAAGCCATCTCCTCTACTCAGCTCTTATTGCCATAGACCTGGTTCAGAGCATTTTCCACTCTTGTCTGGACCGTTGAGATGACCTCACAATTGCTCCACCTGCTGTAGCCTCTCTCCTCTCCAATCCTTCCTGCCCTGGTGCTGAAAGAACTGTCTTCCTGGTCTGTCACTCCTCTACCTTAACAGAAACCTTCAATGGCTCCCTATTGCTCACAGAACAAAGTTTTCAGCTTGGCAAAAAAGGCCTTGAATAGTGATCCAAGTTCCCTCACCCACTCCCTTCTGAGGCTGCCACTTGTACCCCACCAACTGTCCCATGAAAATGCATGATGCACATTCAGGTAACTACTTTCCCCTCTGCCTGGAACACCTATCTGTTCCACAACTACTCCTGCTGGCAAAACCCTGCATCCCTTTCTCAAGATCCAGCTGAACCTCCTTCATCTGTGAAAAGTTCTTCAACTTCCCCAGATATGAGGTCAGTTGTTACTACTGCCCCATGAAGCCAGTACATTCCTCTACTATAGCACTTGTTAGCCCATGAGGGGTTATGTGTGCCTCAGTCTAGCCATTAGATGCAGAGGGCCCCAAAGACTTCCTGAGACTGTCCCAGCAACAGGAGATACAATTCAACATTGCCAGCTGTGCAGTCTAAGGAGTTTCTTCCAAGGATCTCAACTCAGATGTAGCTGGGATCTTTACATATAACACAGAAAATTTCAAGATGAGTAGGTAGAAGCAAAGTTGGGTATTGTTAAGTAAAGAAAAACATGCACTCTAAGAGATAGAATCCAGTGCAGGCATTAAGAGAGATGAATTGGGCTGAATGCAGTGGCTCACATCTGTAATCATAGCAACTTGGGAAGCAGAGGCAGGAGGATCACAGGTTCAAGACCAGAGGTGGCCTGTGTAATTTAGGAAGACCCTGTCTCAAGATAAAAATAAATAAATAAGAGGCTGTGGGTGCAGCTCAGTGGTAGAGCACTTGCAAAATATATGTGAGGCTCTGCATTCAACACCCTGTTGTTGTTGTTGTGTCATCAAGTCGGGTTTGACTCAGAGCAACTCTATGTGCAACAGAACTAAAAACTCCGTGACTCTGTGCCAGGCACCTGATCTTTTTTATGTTTAACCCTATTGTTGTAGCCACTGTGTAAATACATCTAGTTGAAGGTCTTCCTTTTGTTGTTGTTGTTGACCCACCACCCTCCCAAATATGATGTCCTTCTCCAGGGATTGGTTCCCCATGACATTTCCAAAATATATAAGATGCAGTCTAACCATCCTTGCTTCCAAGCAGCACTCTGGTTGCACTTCTTCTAGGGCGGATCTGTGGTTCTTTTGGCAGTCCATGGTAAATTCAATATTCACCTCCAGCACCATAATTCAAAAGCATCAATTCTTCTTCTGTCTTGATTATTCAACACCCAGCTTTCACAACTGGAAATACCATGGCAGGAGCCAGGCGCACCTTCATCTTCAATGTGACGTATTCACTTTTCAACACTTTAAAGAGGTCTTTTGCAACAGCATTTCCCAATGCAATGCATCTTTTGATTTCTTGACTGCTGCTTCTATTGATGTTGATTATAGAACCAAGTAAAGATAATCTTGGATAACTTCAATCTTTACTCCATTTATCATGAAGTTGCTTACTGACTCAGGGATAAGGATTTTTGTCTTCTTGATGTTCAGGCATAATCCATACTGAAGGCTGTGTTCTTTAATCTTCATCAGTAAATGTTTCAAATCCTTTTCACTTTCAGCAACCAAAGTTGTGTCATCTGCATAATGCAGGCTGTTAATGAATCTTCCTCTAATTCTGATGCTGCATTATTTGCTCAGCATAGAGATTAAAGAGGTACAGTGAAAAGATACAGCCCTGGTGCACACCTTTCTCAACTTTAAACCAGGCAGTATTTCCATGTTCTGTTCGATCAACTGTCTCTTTTTCCATGTATAGATTCCTCATGAATAAAATTTATTCTAGTATTCCCATTCTTTGCAATGTTATCCATAATTTGTTGTGATCTGCACAGTCCAATGCCTTTGCATAGTAAATAAAACATAGATAGATATCTTTCTGGCTTCCTCTGCTTTTGGCTGATTTCCCTGGCTCCATGCCCTTTCCTGAATCTGACTTGATTTTCTGGCAGTTTCCTGTCAATGTACTGCTGCAGTCACTTTTGAATGATTTTTAGAAAATTTTACTTGAGTGAGATATTAATAGTATTGTTCAATAATTTCGGCATTCAGTTGTATCCCCTTTCTTGGGAATATGCTCAAATATGGATCTCTTCCAGTCAGTTGGCCAGGTAGCTGTTTTCAAAATATCTTGGCATAGAAAAGAAGGCACCTCCAATGTTACATGTTTATTGAAACATCTCAGTTGGTATTCCGTCAATTCCTGGAGCCTTGTATTTCACCAATTCCTTTTAGGCAGCTTCCATTTCTTCCTTCATTACCATTGGTTCCTGATCATATGCAGTATCTTGAAATGGTTGATCATCCACTGATTCTGTTTTTAAATAATGACTGTGTATTCCTTCCATATTCTTTGGATGTTTCCTGCATTTTTAAAATATTTTTGCTGTAGAATCCTTCATTATTGTCATTTAAGTCTTGAATTTTTTCTTCAATTCTTTAAGCTTGAGACAAACAGAGCATGTGCTTCCCTTTTGGTTTTCTATCTCCAACTCTTTGCACATGTCATTTTAATATTTGATTTTGACTTCTTGAGCTGCCCTTTGAAATCTTCTGTTTAGTTCTTTAACTTCACCATGTCTTCCTTTTACTTTAGCTGCTTGACATTAAAGGGAACGTTCTCTTTTGCCATGTAACTTGATCTTTTCTTGTTTTCCTGTCTTTTTAGTAACCTTTTGCTTTCCTCATGAATGATGCCTTTGCTGTCATGCCACAACTCATCTGGGTTTCTATCATTAGTGTCTAACACATCAAACCTGTACTTGTGGTGATCTCCAAACTCAGGTGGGATACACTCAAGGTCACACTTTGGCTCTCGTACACTTGTTCTAATTTTCTTTAGTTTCAGTTTGAACCTGCATATGAGCACTTGATGGTCTGATCCACAATCATCACCTGGTCTTATTCTGACTTTTGATATTGAGCTTTTCCATTATCTCTTCCAACAAATGTAGTCAATTTGGTTCCTGTATGTTCCATCTGGTGAATTCCATGTGTATAGTTGCCATTTGGGCTGGGATTTAGCTCAGTTGGTAGAGTGCTGCGCTGCAGTCTCTGAGGTCCCAAGTTCAATTCCCAGCACCGCAAAAATGGGAGAAGGACCTGGCAATCCACTCCCCAGGCAATCCCGAAACAGTCTGCCATTGAAAACCCTATGAGGGTCACTATGAGTTGGATACCGACTCGACAGCACCTAACAACAATAACAACAGTTGCCATTTATTTTCGTGAAAAAAACGTATTTGCAATGAAAAGGTTGTTGGTCTGACAAAATTCTATCATGCTATTTCCAGCATCATTTCTGCCACCAAGGCCATAGTTTCCAACTACTGAGCCTTCTTCTTTGTTTCCAACCTTTGCATTACAGTCACCAATAATTATCAGTGCATCCTGATTGCATGTTCAAGAAATTTGAAACTGCATAAGCTGGTAAAATTCTTCCTTTTCTTTATCTGTGGCCTTAGTGATGGGTATGTAAATTTGAATAATAGTCATATTAACTGGCCTTCCTTGTAGATGTATGGATATTATTCTATCACTGACAGCATTGTACTTCAGGACAGATCTTGAGATGTCTTTTTTGATAATGACTACAACCCCATTTCTCTTTAAGTTATCATTCCCAGCATAGTAGACCATATGATTATTTGATTCAAAATGGCACATAGCATTCCATTTTAGTTCACTGATGCATAGCATGTTGATGTTTATGCACTTCATTTCCATTTGGAAGATTTCTAATTTTCCTAGATTCAAACTATGTATATTCCACATTCCAATTACGAATGGATGTTTACAGTTTTTCCTTCTAATTTTGAGTAGTGCCACATCAGGAAATGGAAGACCCAGGGGCTTTACTCCATTCCCATCATTAAGTTAGACTCCACTTTGAGGAGGCAACTCTTCGCCAGTTGTCTTTTGAGTCCCTTCCAACTTGGAAGGCTCAGTTTCCAGCACTATATCTGACAGTGCTTCTCTGCTATTCATGGTATTTTCAATGACTAATTGTTTTGGGAGTAGGCTTCCATGTCCTTCTCTCTAGTCTGTCTTAGTCTGGAAGCTCAGCTTAAACCTATCCACCATGGGTGACCCTGCTAATATAGCTTTCAACATCACAGCAACACGCAAGCCCCCACACTATGGCAAACATACAAACATGTGGGGGTCAACTCCCTAGTGGAAAGAGAGAGAGAGAGAGAGAGAGAGAGAGATTTTGTAGCTTTTTTAAAAAAGTTTTTTATTTTACTTATTTATTTTGTGTGGTGCTGTGATTGAACCCAGGGCCTTCCTCATACTAGGCAAGCACTCTACCACTGAGCTACATCCCCAGCCCAAGATTTTTGTAGCTTTCAAAATTACATTGTTCAAAGGAGGTAATCTAAGCTTAAAAGATTAAGTTAAATGTTTTGGTATATTTTATCTAAATTTTTTTCTTTCATACATGAGATTATAAAGTGGTTTATTAGATGCATTGTACAGGTTTACAGATAGGAAAGGAATGTTAGTAATATAAAAGAATAGGTCAAAAATGATCAAAGGAATTCTTATTATACTAGGTCACAAGGAGGTCAAGACTTATGTTTTGGTTATAAACATTGTCCATAACCTTGCTTTAACATTCTTGTTTGAGATATCTTTCAGAGAAGGGACGATTGGCTTTATGCAGGCAATCTTCACAGTGGTTTTTGTTAGTTATGTCTAAATTCTTGACTCTCTGCCAGTGAGAGACCTAAACCGGATCCAGGTAAGTGATGAACTCTTTTCTTTCTCATATATCCTTAAGTTTCCCTGTCTTTCTATCCTATCTCAAGACCACATTGGATTCTCCTTTCTATGCCCAGGGCCTAGTACAATGCCTGATACACAGTAAGTGCTCAATTAATGTTTGTGTTTAATCTGTTCTTATTGTACAATCCAGTCAAATATAGCAAACTAAACTCAAACACACAGCTCTAAGCTTTTATGCATGCCATTCCCTCATCTTGATTTCCCATTTCTTTGTCCTTTTTTCGTTTCTTTTCTTTTCAAAATCCAGCTTGAATTACCTTGCCTAGGAAGACATTCCCAATGAATTTCACCCATGTCCGCTCCTTTTGCTTGAGCTGCCCTGAGGAAACATGTAATTGTAGCTTGTATAACAGTACCTAAACCACTGCAGTGTGGAAGAAGGACGTGGAAGCCCACTCCCCATGCAATCCCAAAACAATCAACCTCTGAAACCCCTATGAATAAGTATTAAAGACTATGAGTCGGCCTGACTTGACAGCACGTAACACCAAACCATTGCTGTAATTCTGTCTATCCAACTCATGGGGAAATGTTCTCTCCCCATGTCCCCTTCCTTTGCAAACAGTGAATCTTCAGGAGAGGAATTCCATCTCTAGCTCTATTTCGGCAATCACCACCATTGCTCTTTCCAGGTGGTAAACATTTCCACCCTAATAAGAGCAGCTGGAATTCTGACTAATAACTCAAGATCCCATGCAGTGATGTAAATCATTAGTTTCTACTTTGCCACTAAATACCAGAAGTGCTTCATCCTTGTACAAAAAAAGAGTTACCCAACTGAGTCTTAGAGGGAAATCTGTCCCTCTCAACTCTTTCCAAAGAGCTAACCCATGTATTGCACAAGAACCTAGGTTGAGGGTAGAGCTGGTGAGACTTTGCTGGAACAACTGTGGAGTACTTCAATAAGAGGGAGCTCAATAGACACCCTTTCAGGGGGACAGGATATAACAGTGTGGTTAAAAGCATGGGCTCAGTCCCCACACAGAACTGGATTCGAATTCTGGTTCTAGAGTTATAGACTGTGTAAAATTAGCCTCAGTTCACTTAGCTGTACAATAGGAATAATGATAGTTCCTAATTCATGAGTTGTTGTGCTGATTACATGACTCAATCACTGGCAGAGTCAGTGGTCTCTAAATGTCAGTAACCATTATCATTTACCTCTCAGCTTAGGTAAGAGCCCTATCTTTTCTTTATTGTGCTAAGTCAGAGGAAATTCCACAGTGATGCAGGGCTGGGGAAGTTGGGAGCTCATAGAATAAAACTTGAGACACCTATGTGCCATAAACCAAGAAAGACAACGGTGATCCAGAAGATTATGATGCCAGATAAAGCCAAGGGTCCTACACCCTTACAAGAACCAACCATTAAGTGCTCTATTAGAATAGCTGCGGGACAGGATGGTAAGAAAGATAACATATGACTGTCAGCTTCCTGGCCCAGTTTCCCCTGCCTCCTCCTCCCTACTCCCCCCAAACCCAGATTTTGGTGAGGCCCTGCTTCCTGCAAGCCTGGCCTTGAGGCAGTAGGTGGTAATAACTCACCTTTTGCCAGAGTGACTGCAAGGCCAAGAAACCAACACAGCTAGCTCAGGCAAAGGCAACTCCCAGAAGTGCCCATGGAATTTGAAGCATTTGCTCACCACAAAGCCTGCAAGTTTACATTGTAAGGTTCATCTTTCAAACTTGCAGCATTTTGAATAAACCTGAGTAGCAGATTTAGTCATGAGTTGATTTTGTAATCACTAATCCTATGGACAGATTTTGTCCTTTCTTTGCTCAATTTCTATTCTTGAGTCCCTAATAGTCCTGCATTTAACTCCAGGCAGTAACTTTCAGAAAATTTGGGGGTTTGGCAATTTTCATTGCAATAGGAACACACTGCCAAAATGGATGCTGTCATTCAACAAGTAGAAAACAGCTGTTTCCAAACCCTGGCCTGGCCAGGATATGAAGGAGTGCTGGATCTAATAAAAGGAAGTTATACTTTTTGTCTGTACCTTTGTTGTGACCTCCAAATAAAATATCATGCAAAAAAACCCTAATTTTCCTCATGCAATACTTGCTTTCATATATTGTTCATGAGAGTAGTTTGACGGCTAAAATCACTCAACCACTGAGCTGCATCCTCCAACACAATTTTTTACTTTTTATTTTGGGACAGAGTTTTGCTACAGTGTGCAGGCTGCCTCCTGCCTCAAACCTGCGATCCTTCTGCCTCCGTCTCCCAAGTTGCTGGGATCACAAACATGCACCACATTTCTCAGCTACATATAACTCTTACACTAACTTTATTCCCCTGGCCCTTCATACACTTTTGATATTCTGTCCTCCTCTTCCTTTGAAATAAACAAGCTCTTATCTTTTTTAAATTTAATATGTCAGTTTATAAATTATTTCAAACATGCAAAAGTTTGAGAGACTAATATAACAAATTCCCATGTACTCATCGCTTAGTTTCAACAATTACCACCATTTTACCATTCTTGTTTCATCTATCCAACTCTCCTCCTAATTAAAAAAAAATTAGGGGGGAAGTAGTATTTTAAAGCAAATCTCAGATATTATAGCATTTCACTCATAAAATAGATCAGTATGTTTCACTCCCAGATTGTTTTGTAAAACATAATCACAACTCCAGTCCAAAAAAAATTAGCAATAATTTTCAAATATCAGTTAATATTCAGTGCAGTTTTAATTTTCCCTGATTGAAAAGCTTTGCTCCTGAAGAGACTTTTGAAATGAGAACAACTCTGAGAAATGATCATGCCTTGCTCAAGGTCACAGAATCAGTTAATAAAAGAACTGTGAAGGGAACCCTGTTCCAGTGCCTTCTCCACATTGCTTTTTTCTTTGTTTGGCATCCTACTCTCCACTTATAGCCTCTAATTGTCTTTCCTAATCTTTTCTTGGAACAGTCACAAATTTCTATTTTGGGGTGAACAAAGCAACAATAAGGAGTAGGATCGTGATGTTAGAAATCATGGATTCTTGGCATATTCTCAGCAGAAGATATAACAATTCAATGCTGGGGATGATTGCTAAGTGGCTTAGATGACTTGTGGCAACATCTTGTTCATATGTTAAAGCCAGTGGAATTTCCTGGTCTCTGTCTGTACAGGTTTGCTCTTCTTCTGGGTAACTGCTTTGTCATTTGGATATTTGGGAACTTTGCAAATACTTGCCCAGGATTCTAGAATTTCTTTAATCAGTGGCACACCCTGTCACAAACAAGAGGAACATTGTCAGGGACAGACCAATTGCACTACAGAAGTGCTGAGAGGATTAACAGCTAAAGCTCTTAATAATAGCAGCTGCCTGTTAGGGATTGCTGGGTGATGGGCAGGTGGGCCCTAAGACTCAGGCGAATGGGCCATGAAAAGCACGACTGAACATACCTTGCAGAAGTTCTGTGTAAAGATCAATACAGCCGAAGACCAGGATGTACACTGGGGAGCCTGTGAGATTACAAGTGGGCAGATTGTGGCATGCCAGAAGTATTTAGCAGAAGAATTTGGATTTTTATACTCACTCCAAAAAAAAAAATGAACAAGTAAATCAACAAACCACCAAGCCAACCTAGGATTAAATGGTTATAAATGTAAATGAAAGTTCTATTAAAACTTAAGTTTCTATATCTCTTGTTTAGACAAGCATTTCCATGAAATGTTTATAAGATTTCAGTTTTTTCCCTGATTGTCGTATAACACATTTAACCTAAGAGAAATGCAGCAGCTATTTTGGTTTGAAATCAGACTGAGGCCAACTGCTTAAAAAAGCAGAACCACCCATCAGGACACTCCTTGAGCCAGGCTACGGGGTAGACTCCAGCCAACCTGTGGTGGTGAGAAGTGAGATTTAGGGATTGCTTATGCTCTTAGATTGTTAATAGTAGCTGAAAGTCATTGACTGTAGGTGAGGAAGAAGGCAGAATGACTTGTAAGTGGTTAGACCACTAAAATTAGGTAGTAACCACCCAAAGTTATATTCAAATAACTTTGCTATCCCATAATTCCAAAGTCAAGTTATTTCTCAGATCAGTCATTTCCAACAATTATCAGTGGAATCCCATTTAATTTAGTTCCACTTGACTATGATGCATAACCAGGGAGAAATAGAGGCCTAAACTGCATAAGCTATATACCCAAATGGTTGTTTGTCAATAAGACACTAGCAGTATAGCAGAGGTACACAGCTCAGCATGGCAACCTAAACTGAGGAGTCCTCCTAGTTAGGACTTCCATTCAGGTCAAACCAGGTCCTTGGCATTATAGCAGAAAAGAATTTCAGAATGATTCCAAGGAAGTGAAACAAAGTTATAGAGTTTATTAAGCACATGTTTTGGGGCTGGGGTTTATCTCTGTTGGTAGGGTGTTTGTTCTACATGCTCTTAGGCCCTGGATTCAATGGGAGAAGGACCTGGCAGCCCACTCCTGAAACAATCAGCCATTGAAAACCCTATGAATAGCTAAGAAGCACTGACAGTTGTGCTGGGCATGGCACAGTGTCAAGGAGTGTTTTGCTCTGTTGTACATTACCCAACATGATGGTACCTAACAACAACAACAGGTACATGCTTTAGAATACATGCAGGCAGCGGCAGGGGGTGGGGGGGGACAGGAGGAGCCATCTAAGACACAGACATGGACTTATCAAGAGAGCAAAGTGAGCCAGGAATGGTGGTGCATGCCTGTAATCCCAGCGGCTTGGGAGGCAGAGGCAGGAGCATCACAAGTTCGAGACCAGAGGTAGTCTGTGTAACTTAGTGAGACCCTGTCTCAGAAAAAAGTAAAAAAAAAAAAATGGGCTGAGGGCGCAGCTCAGTGGTCCAGCACTTGCAGAGCACGTAAGCACGAGGCCCTGGGTTCAACCCCTAGTACCGCAAAAAATAAATAAATAAATAAAAGAGAGAGAGAGCAAAGAAGAACGTGGCCAAGGGGCATGGGCATGTGTTCCCTCCAGTTTTATTTAACTTCGACCACTCGCTGTGTGAAGTCAGTTCTGGGTACCCAGTTCTGGGTGCTTAGTGTGACTTGGGCCTGAAGCTCCACCTAGAAAGGCCCCTGTCAATAACATAAAAGAGGAAGTTCCATTTTTTAGGTTTTTCCTTTGGAGGAACTTCCCTTTAGTAAAATGAGATTATAGGGTACATAGGTTTAATAAGAGTCACAGAGGAGTTGCCTGGGCATGTCTCAAAGAAGCACAGAATTACAGAGGAAGAAGCAAGGTCAACTCAAAGGTTACATACATTTTGACCCCAAGCATAGGTTGTTTCTCTTTTAATACTTTCATTATTTAAAATGTCTCCCCAAAATAAAGTCTCTATGCACAGTCCTCACAGCACTCTTCTTGCTAGTTGTGTCAAAGTTCCTGATTCTTAGCTGGTGAGACTCAAACCAGATCTTGAGATGAAAGCTCTTTCCTTCTCCATGTCTCCCAAATTTCCCTGTCTTTCTATCCTGCCTCATTTCCACCCTCTGGGACTTTGATCCCTTAATCTTAAGGGTTGATAAAGGCCAAAGACCTGGCTTCTGAAGTTTATTAAGGCTGAATAGGGACATAGACCCTACCAATCCATAGATCAAAAAGTCTCAATATGCCTGACCTATGGAGGGATATGAGAGGGTCTGAGCTGGAGGGCTAGAGTATCAGAAATCTCACACATAAGAAGTTAAGATGTCCTCTTTTCTCATTTGAAGAGATCTCAAGCCTTCTAACAGTTCACTAGTGTAAGCAATCCCCTCCTCTGGGTGTTCTTGGCTATGGGGACTTGGCAAAAACAAGTTTAGCTCTTGTGATCTGGACAGGGCAGACCTCTATTCACTCTGAGAAAGAGTTATCATACACTAGAAGATGGTTACATATTTGAGAGTAGGCATCTGGGTAAAGTCTTATAATTATAAATCTTTTCCCTAGAACCTACCTCTCTTTTGTATAGAGTTAAGTAAAGGCAGGAGCTTAATTCCATCTTCTGGTTTATTACAGACATTTCCCTGGAATTTGACAGCTGTTGGGGTACTTAATAAAACTTAGTAAGGTCCTCTTTAAATGGGCTGAAAAATAAGAGCTAATAGAGCTGGGGGCAGGGATTTAGCTCAGTTGGTAGAGTGATGCTCTGCAGTCCCTGAGGTCCTAGGTTCAATCCCCAGCACCACAAAAATGGGAGAAGGATGTGGCAATCCACTCCCAAGGCAATCCCGAAACAGTCAGCCATTGAAAATCCTATGAGGGTCGCTATGGGTGGGACATGACTCAATGGCACTTAACAACAACAAAGAAAACAAAAACAACAACAAAACAAATATCATAATGACATGTGCAAGGGGCTAGAGACAGAAAACCAAAAGGGAAGAACATGCTCTGTGTTTCTCAAGCTTACGGAATTGAAGAAAAAAATTCAAGCCTCAAGTGGCAATAGTGAAAGATTCTACAGAGAAAATATTAAATGATGCAGGAAACATCAAAAGAAGATGGAAGGAATACACAGAGTCATTACACAAAAAAGAGTTAGTAGATGGCCAACCATTTCAAGGGGTTGCATATGATGAGAAACCAATGGTATTGAAGGACAAAGTGGAAGCTGCCTTGAAGGAATTGGCCAAGCACAACTCTGCAGGAATTGATGGAATACCAATAGAGATGTTTCAACAAACAGATGCAGCACAGGAGGTGTTGATATGTTAATGCCAACAGATTTGGAAAACAACTACCTGGCCAATTGACTGGAAGAGAACCATATTTGTGCCTATTCCCCAAAAAGGGGATCCAACTGAATGTGGAACTATCAAGCAATATCATTAATATCACACACAAGCAAAATTTTACTAAAGATCATTCAAAAGTGACTGCAGCAGTTTATAGACAGGGAACTGCGAAGGACAGGGAACTAACAAATTACGGATAACACTTCAAAGAATGTGAATACCAGAGCACCTAATTATACCCATGAGGAATCTGTACATGAACCAGTTGTTGAAATAGAACAAGGAAACATTGCCTGGTTTAAAGTTGAGAAAGGTGTGCATCAGGGCTGTATACTTTCACCATATCTCTTCAGTATATATTGTGAGCAAATAATCTGAGAAGCTGGACTTTATGAGGAAGAATGAAGCATCAGGATCGGAGGAAGACTTATTAACAACCTGCTTTATGCAGATGACACGCTCTGCTTGCTGAAAGTGAAGAGGATCTGAAACATTTACTGATGAAGATCAAAGAATACAGCCTTCAGTAAGGATTGCAACTAAACATCAACAAAACAAAAATCTTTACAACTGGGTCAGTATGCAACTTCACAAGAAATGGAGAAAAGATTGAGGTTGTCCATCATTTTGCTTTACTTGGTTCTACAATTAACACCCATGGAAGCAGCAGTCAAGAAATCAAAAGATGCATTTCTTTAGGAAAAGATGT
This sequence comes from Pedetes capensis, assembly GCA_007922755.1. Lineage (NCBI taxonomy): Eukaryota > Metazoa > Chordata > Mammalia > Rodentia > Pedetidae > Pedetes > Pedetes capensis. The sequence continues at coordinate 20,426 of VMDO01024152.1, forward strand.
GGCAAAAGATCTCTTTATTCGAAAGTAAAGATGTCACCTTGAAGAGGAATGTGCACTGACTCATGCCATCATATTTTCAGTCACATTATATGGTTATGAAAACTGGAAATTGAACAAAGGAGACAGGAGAAGAATTGATGCTTTTGAATTATGGTGCTGGAGACAATTATGGAATATACTGTGGACTGCCAAAAGAACTAACAGATCTGTCCTAGAAGAAGTGCAGCCAGAGTCCTCCTTAGAAGCAAGGATGCTAGACTGCGTCTTACATATTTTGGACATGTGGTCAGGAGGGCCCAATCCCTGGAGAAGGACATCATGTTTGGGAGAGTGGCAGGTCAATGAAAAAAAAGGAAAACCCTCCACTAGATGGATTGACACAGTGTCTGCAACAATGGTCTTAAACATAAATAAGATTATGTGCCCGGCACAGAATCTGGGAGTGTTTTTTGTTTTGTTGTACATAGGGTCACTATGAGTCAGACTTGACTCAACAGCACCTAACAAGAAGAAATGAAAAAGAACAACAACTTGACTCAACGGCACCTAACAACAAGAAAAGAAAATGAAAAAATAGAAGAAATGAAAACATATAACAGTTACATTAAATCAGAGTACACTGTAAATATTTAGGCTAAGCTGATACCATGCAAACAATGTACCAACCTAAATACATGTAAATAATTCATTCGTATATAAGGTAGAAAAAGAAACCAAAAATCTTGTTTTATCAATTATTTCCTCCATAGTATTTGTTTCTGTTAGGTGCCATTGAGTCAGGTCCGACTCATAGTCACCCTATGTACAAAAGAATGAATGACTACTCAACACTGTGCCATGCCCAGCGCAATATCAGTGCTTCCCTGCTATTCATAGGGTTTGCCATGGCTGATTATTTTGGGAGTGGGCTGCTGGGTCTTTCTCCCAAGCCTATAACACCCAGTATTCCCAGGCCAGGTGGTCTCCCATCCAAGGACTAACTAGGCTCAACCCTGCTTAGCTTCCAAGATCAGATGAGATCGGGTGCCAGGGTAGTATGGCTGTAGATTCCATAGTATTAAGCAATCTTAAATCCTAAATTAGTATTGCAAAGGTGTTGCCTTTTTTGCATTTGCAATTCAAAAGACAAAGAGCTTAACTGAAAACTCCATGATGGGCTTCTAAGTATTCACCCAGTGAAAACAAAAAATAATTTACATTTCATAAACAAGGAGTTTAACCTGAATCTCCTAAGGGCTTCTTAAGTATCCATTTAGTTAGAAAAAAAGTCAAAAGGTGAGGTTTTAGAGACTTAAGGTGATTATTTTTTCCTAATTTAGCAGAAAGATGTCTGTACTAATAAAAGTTTCCTTTGCAATTTTTAAAGGCAATTTCTTTCCACTTTCTACTTTCCAGTATTTTTCCTTACAAAATAGATCTGTATAATAAAGAATGCCAGTTAGAGGCCAATTTGTCCACTACTTAGTTTATACTGCTACCAGGCCAAGTTTACAGAAAAAGATCCAATTTCTTCCAATTTTTAAAATGCATTCCCAAAGCGGATTGTTAGGAATTGAAGTTCGAATTTTTGTGAAAGAGGGGACATTTCCTGGGAGAAAGGTATCCCCGTCTTAACCAGGTGATCTAAAGGAGGTACTCCTTTGGGGTATCCTCACTGGAAACTTCAGTTTTTATGGACATCTGGAGCATTCTCCATCAGTCTGAGAACATGGTACAGCAGCTTACCCAAGTTCTCATCATGTCTATGCTAACTGTCCTTCTTTTCTTGAGTAATTTTTAAGAATCCGAACATGGCCAGGGCATGGAAACTAAGTGGTTCATTGAGTTTTATATATGTTATATAAAACAGAATTTGGAAGCTAATATCTCTGGTCTGCAAAAGCACCCCCCCAAAAAAGGGAATAGAAAAAATGCTGACGAGATCTAGAATATTGCAAAGTCAGGGAGGGGCAGGGTTCAGCTTGCCTACTAGCAGAAGTAGCTAAAAGGAAACAGTTGTGGCCTGCTCCACACAGCAGGAGAGCCTAAATCCCTGAGGTAACCATGGACCATGCTTCAAGAGATAGGACAGTGAAGTTAAACTGTTAGTTCCCATTATATCTGGTCTCAAGGCTGTTGGATAAGGTATCAAGAGGGAAAGGAATATAAGGAAACTTATTGCCCCCAAAAGTAGGGTGGAAGTTATGGCTAAGGTGATGCAGAGAGGTACAAAACAAAAGGCCAAAGTAGGAGTGAAAAGGCCTTTTGGAAAGGTATCTAAGGAAGAAAAAGTTCTGCCATAGCCTCCTACCTATTTTGGTCAGTGGCATACAGGCAGAGAAGAGAAGAGACAACATCTTGGAAGCTAATTCTCCCTCTTTCTTCTGGTTCATGTAAACCCAAAACAGTTTACCCTGTTGATAGCATGAAAGCCTAAACCCTGGGTTCCCAAAAGTCTTGGATATGAATGGGAATTTTACAATAGGAATACAGGAAAGAAAGGGCTTAGGGGGAATTCTGGAAAGGTGAGCAGAACAAGATAAGGAGCTCTACCTCCCCAATAGCTGAATGTTAAAGTTAAGGAGGCATAAGACAAGGTTTAGGGAAATGGACATTTCTATAGTGTCTAGTGGATTTGGGCTGGAGGACAGAGGGAAACCTACATCAAAGATGAAGAGGAAGAAAAGAAGTAAGTTCACCCCTCAGGGCAATGGGCCTGGAAAAATGAGGCTTTTTGATTATGCAACAATGTGGTTTTTGCTTCTAGCCCACAGTTGCTCCAGATTTCCAGGCTTGGCTTCCCAAGAAAAAGAGTAGTGGATGAAACTGGAAAAAATAGAGATATTAGCCAAGAAATAAAGCAAAGAAGTCCACATGCTCCAGCAGTTAAGAAGACTCACCATTTTTGCTTCAACTTTCAGGTCCTGGATGAACCCCCAAAATGTCACTGGCAGTATAGCAGAAAGATACATCTCAGCCTGGCTGCCTAGCTTGAGGAGTTCTCCTAGTTGTGACTTCCACTCAGGTTAAACAAGGACCTTGACTTTGTTACAAAAAAGAATTTCAGAAGAGTCCAAGAGAGTGAAACAAAGTTATAGTGTTTATTAAGTACATGCTTTGGGGCTGAGATTTAGCACAGTTGGTGAAGTGCTTGCTCCACATACTCTGAGGCCTTGAGTTTGATCCCCAGCACCACAAAATTGGAGAAGGACCTGGCAGCCCACTCCTGAAACAATCAGCCATTGAAAACACTATGAATAGCAGAGAAGCACTGACATAGTCCCAGGTATGGCACAATGTTGGTGAGCATTTTGTTCTGTTGTACATAGGATTGCTATGAGTCAGACTCAACTTTATGGCACCTAACAACAACAACAACAGGTATATGTTTTAGAATACATGCAGGCAGAGAGAGAGACAGAGAGGGACATCAAAGACGCAGACATGGACTTATCAAGAGAACAAAGAGGAAGAAGGCCAAGGGGCGTGAGCATGTGTTCTCTCCAGTTTTATTTAACCTAGGCCACTCCCCATGTGACATCAGTCCTGGGCACCCAGTTCTGGGTGCCTACTGTGACTTGAGCCTCAAGCTCCACCTCAAAAGGCCCCTATTAATAAGATAAAAGAAGAAGTTCCATTGTTTAGGTTTTTCTATTGGGGGAACTTCCCTTTAGTAAAATGAGATTATAGGGTACATTGTATAGGTTTAAGAGTCACAGGGGAGTTGCCTGGGCAGGTCTCAAAGAAACACAGAATTACAGAAGGGAAATCAAAACTCAAAGGTTACATACATTTCGACCCCAAGCATGGCTTATTGCTATTTTAACATTTTCATTGTTGAAAATGTCTCCCCAGAATGACTGCTCTATGCAGGCAGTCCTCACAGCAGTCTTCTTTGTAGTTGTATCAAAGTTCCTGACTCTCAGCTAGCAAGACTCAAACCAGATCTTGAGGTGAAAGCTCTTTCCCTTTCCATGTCCTCCAGATTTCCCTGTCATTCTCTCCTGCCTCACTATTGGAGTCAAGAATTCAAAATTTCTTCATTCCTTATTCCTTCCACTTACAAAGTAATTAACCTCCCTCTGCCTTAGTTTCCTCATTTGTTAAAAGAGTAATAGTCCTTTCCTCATAGAATTTATGTGAAATTTCAGTGAGTTAAAAACATATAAGTAGGAGTAAGTGTTCATTTACTCATTTATCCATTAATTTAACAAGTATTTATTTATTTACTATCTTCCATGTATGCACACAAGAAGGAGCTAGGCACAATTGTAACTGGAATTTCAAGTCTGTTACTTGCAGATTTCCAAAGACCAGGAAACAGGAATTGGGAAAAAGAAACAGGTTTTTTTACAGTTTGAGCCAGAACTGGGAAGAGAAAATTTCCCAGTTTCTCTCTGCCTTGCCTGTGGCAGTGTTATAATGTATAGAACAGATAAAAGCCAGGAAATATGCACATAGAGATTTAGGCTTGATATAAGTTGTCAGAATTGTAAGATGATTAGTTTTTTGTTGCTATTGTTTTCCTGAAAGATAGTTTCTCCTCTGGGGAGTTCTTTTTCTGGCACCAAAACTTTAGCCTATTTTCACAATCCACCCTCCATGGGATTTGCTGGAGAAATTTTATTTTTTTTTAGGATTCCCTGCTATACTGTTACCACTATGGGGCAGTACAATAAAGACAGGCTCCTTTCTTCCAAAAATTTATAATCTCATGGGGAAGTTAAGACGTACCTCATGAATCTGTGACAAAATCTGTATCAAATGAGTAAAGTAAATAACACAGGCTATGTTGTTGTTGTTGTTAGGTGCCGTCGAGTCGGTGTCCGACTCATAGCGACCCTCCGTACAACAGGGGAAACACTATTGTCAGTGCTTCTCTACTGTTCATCGGGTTTTCAATGGCAGATTGATTTTTGGGAGGGGGTTGCCAGGTCCTTCTCCCAAACACAGGCTATAAGAGGTTAGAAAAAGAGAAAATTTCTCCAAATTAATTTTTCCGTTTGTGTGGGGAGGAGGGAGCTGAAGGTGGAATCCAGGACCTTACCTGTGCTGGGCAAACACTGTGCCACTGAGCTACATCCCCAGCTCTTGGTTCCTTCAGGCAGAGTTTCATGTTGTAGCTCAAGCTGGCCTAGAACTCAGTATGTAGCCCAGGATGGTCTTGAACTAGCAATCTTCCTGCCTTAGCCTCCCAAGTGCTGGGATTGCAAGCATGTACCACCACCTTCCTCACAGAATTTATGTGAGATCTCAGGGAGTGTCTTCCTCTTGTTTGAGTTTCCCCTCATGTCAGATCACTTCCTTCCTTGACACTTCTCTCCATCCCACCCCAACCTCTGCTATGTCTCTTTGTTCCCATAAAGCCCTAGGCACACTACTCTCATTCATATTCCATACTGCTATAAATTACCTATTTCTTTCTCCCCCATTAAGACCTGTTTATAACTAAACTCTGTAGGCCTTAGTTTCTTTATCTGTGCTACATGAGAGTTGAACCAGATGACCTTCACAAGTGCTGCTGTTCTAACATTCTCAAACTATTTCTTCTTTTTACGTCATAGTATATCTGGGGGCTGAGCTACTACTACACATCTCATTCCTATGTGGGTTAAATGTGGGTTAAATGTGGGTTAAATGTGGGTTAAAAATCATAGTGGAAACTGTGGACTCTCAGGGACTTCTAGCTTTCTCTCCAAAGTTCCTGGGTAAAGTAATCTTTCCAGGTTATCTTAGCAGGAAGAGAGACAAGCACAACAAACGTGTAGGGTTGCTTGTAGCATGGACTTTTTTAGGATATGTAAAACTATATGACTGCTCGTAACAACAACAAAACGTATCTTGACAGTGACATTATCTTCTTTCCTTTCTCTTCCTAAATGCCGTATTTCCCTGCCTTTCCTCTCTCAGAAGTTTCATCTCAGTAGTTACCAGGTTTCACTGTTTATGAAAGAATTAACTAAGTATAGAAAAAAGGCATTCTGATTAGGGGGGGTGTAGCTCAGTGATAGAGCACTTTCCTAGCAAGTGTGAGGACTTGGCTTTCATCTCTAGCACTGCAGATAAATAAATAAATAAATAAATAGCCCACCTCAACCTGGGAAACCACAAACCTGCCTTTGCCCAGTCCTCTATTCTCTGCAACTTTCTGTCCCTTCCTATCCCTAATGCAACATTTCTGTCTTAGCTTCTCATATCCTTCAGTGCTCTGGAATCCTTGGTCCTGACCCTTTATGGTATACAGCCTACTCTTGGCCCTGTGGGCTACCTTTTATCCATTCATGCACTTACCCATTCATCAGCATTCATTCAGCTCAAGCTGTCTGTCAGGAGTGGGGAGTAGATCTCAGAGACTTTCACAGAGAAGCCATTTGAGCTGGGTTTTTAAAGAGGATAGGAATTTGTTGGGAGGTGGGTTAGGGGTGGAAAAAGGAAGCATTATTCTGGCCAGAGAAACAGTATCTGCAAAGTCAATGGGGCATAAAACTCCTGACATATTTAAGGGCTCTGGAAGCAACTCATTATACCTAGAGCATAGGCAAAAGTTTGGAGAGGATGTTGGAAAAATGAGCTGAGGACAAATAACAGAGAACTGTGTACGCTGTGCTAAGGGTTTAGATTTTATTCATCAGACTGTAGGGAACCATTGAAAACTTTAGGCAAGAGATTAAAAATTAGATTTTCATTTAGGAAAATCACTGTGGCAGTAGTGGGAAGGATGTCTGGGGGAGGAAGGTGACCAAATGGAGAGGGACTTGTCAGGGCACTATTTCATTATTCTACATGAAAAAGAAACCTGAGTCAAAGCAGTGGCAATGAGGCTGAACAGAAATGGCCAGCCAGGCACAGGAGTAGGGTATTTAGGAAGCAGGTGACATGACTTAGTAACTGATTAAATGAGAGAGATGTGGGAGAGGGTTTCTGTTTATTAGAACAAGGGAAACAGGTTTAAGGGAAAGTTATGGGATAAGTCATGGATGGGTTGAGTGGTTGAGTGCAAAAGGGTCTCTTTCAAGTTCTGTTACATAAACAGCATCTGAAAGAAAGGTGAATACGTTCCAAGTAGCTTAATAAGAAACTGCATAATTCTGTAAACTAATAAAATGGAATATTAAGTTAATACTAATTACTTCATTTCTTAGCAAGAAGTCTATTGTATTTAGAGGTCTTCATTAATCTAAACAGCACTCTTAGAAACCAAAACTTTTTTATAAAACTGGAATGCATATAGGGGAAAATACATTATTGTGACCTTATAAGTTATTCATGCAGAGCTTTTTAGCTGAGTAGCATGAAATGAGTTAGTCAGTTTTTCAACTCTTCATTATAAAACCTCTTTTTCTACAGAGACATAGAGCTAACTCAATTAGCTATGCTGATGGAAAAGAGAATAGCACAAGTAATTGAAAACCATAGATGAATCAAAGTTCCAAGGGCAACTCCCAAGAAAAATGTGGCGTCATGTAGTTCTTCAGAATTCTGGGTTGACCTCCCTGGCAGATACAACTGGCCAATGACCGTCATGGAAAGTTTATGTTCTAGAAAGTCTACATTGATAAGTAGCTGGTAAAAGAGAACAGTAGGAAGAAGGAATAACACAATAAAAATGAAGCACAAAATTAAGATAAAGACTGTTCCTTGTTATTATCACACAGCTGTTGGTGAAGGTGGGCTGGGATTTAACTCAGTTAGTAGAGTGATGCTCTGCAGTCTCTGAAGTCCTGGGTTTGATTCCCAGCACTGCAAAAATGGGAGAAGGACATGGCAATCCACCTCTGAGGCAATCTTGAAACAATCAGCCATCCAAAACCCTATGAGGGTCGCTATGAGTTGGACATGACTCAACAGCACCTAACAACAACATAGGTGGGGAGTTGGGCTATTTGAGAAATCAAAGAGTTAAAGCTGAAATATAATAGTGAATGAGGGAATAAAGAAACAAGGAAAGATCTACCTATCTACATCTGTGTTGTTACAACTAAACAGAATCCTTTGTTTTCATATAGCCCAAAAGATACCTAAAAATAACTGAAACAACAATTATTTGTTTGTAATTCCAGCCAAAAATCTAGAGGTCCTACTTGATTTTTCTTTTCCTCTCACACTCTACTCTCTAGATCAATATGTATTGATAGTTCTGTCTCTGAAATATGTCCTGAGTCCACCCATTTCTCTGTCCTCTCTGTTATTTCCTTAGACCAGGCCACTGTCACCTCTTGCTTAGACCACTGTAGTTGTCTGTCTCCTTGCTTCTGCTCTGACCCTAACTCCACAAACTATTTTCCACCTGGCAGCCAGAAAAATCTTTGTGAATTTCCTACCAAATCATTTTATCCCTTTGCTTAAAGCCATCTAATGTTTTCTTACTGTGTTTAGAAAAAAATCCAAATTAATTAAAATTGCCTAAAAATCTATACTATCTGGTCTCTACCTACTTCTCCCATATTATCTCTCATCATGCTGTTCCTCATTTGCTAAACAAATAAACCCAGCTCTCACCACTCTCAGAGCCTCTGCACTTGCTGTTCTCTCTGCCTGAAAGTCCTTTTCCTCATGTCATTGTATGTCTGACACATTTGCTCATTCACCATTTTTTGTTATTTTCAGTACTTGGGAGTTGAACCCTGGGATTCACACATACTTTTGCAAGTGCTCTACCATTGAACTGCACCCCCAGCCCTTTACTTATTTATTCATTTATTCATTCATTCATTTTGACTCAGGGTCTCACTAAATTACACAGGCTGCCTCTGGTCTTGAACTCATGATACTCCTGCCTCCCAAATCAAGGGGATAACAGGCCTGTGCCACCTCAACCAGCAGTTCATTATATCTTCATCCGAAAATCATAGATGTATGAAAACCTGACTTTGACCCTGATAAAACAGTCTTTCACATAAAATAAATGGTGCCAAGTGTTCAGGGGAAAAGGAGGGAGGTATCTAAGGGTTTTTGTCTCTTTGGTAATAGGAAAATGAGATCCAAATTTGTATGCAAAATGTTTTCTTAACTCCTTGCTTCAATTTGCCTTCATATACTCCATTTTGAGAGTGGAGGCTTTAAAAAAATCTAGATGGTAAACTGAATAGGTAGGATAGCTTATTAACATTTCAGAAGCAATCAAAATTTCCTGTGCAATATTTTCATGTGCAATCTAATACTTTCCAACACAACTTTGCATTTTGAGGATGTCTTTCAGAAAGTGTTATCTGAAATTGCTGGTTGAGTATTTTAAAGCTTTAAACAAGCACATTTTGGGTACAGACTTGGGTTAAGAGTACAGGCTTGGCAGGGGGAGTAGGGGCTGTTTTCTAGAAAATCGTCCAGAATGGTAATTCTCTAAGATCTAATATTTTCTTTTAAAGTTTTAATGACATAGTCTCAAGGCAAAAAAGGAAAATAATCTCAGGTATCAACAGGTATAAGTGTAGATAAATTTCTCACAATCGTTTATTTTCTAATGTATGCCCTGTGTCTCTAATATACAAACCAACATGAAGCAAGAAATATGATATTTTAAAAGCTGTTCATTCAGAAGCGACTGCAGCAATATATAGACAGGGAATTACCAGAAAATCAAGTGGGATTCAGAAGAGGGCGGGGAACTAGGGACATCATTGCTGATGTCAGGTGGATATTAGCTGAAAGCAGAGAATATCAAAAATATGTCTATCTATGTTTTATTGACTATGCAAAAGCATTTGATTGTGTGGATCACAACAAATTATGGATAACACTTTGGAAAATGGGAATACCAGAACACCTAATTGTGCTCATGAGAAATCTGTACATGAACCAGGAGGCAGTTGTTCGAATAGAACAAGGAAACACTGAGTGGTTTAAAGTTGAGAAAGGTGTGCGTCA
>VMDO01024153.1:0-18972 GCA_007922755.1 Pedetes capensis
CTAAAAATCGCATGTAATTGTTCTAACAAGATAGAAACAAAGACCACTACAGGAAAAGTTTCTATCTTAAACAGAAATGGAACCCAAGGACATATAGAAAAATACTATATAGTAAAAGATAGAGAAGACTTGGATGGGAAACTTAGATAGGAAGGGGGGAGGGGGGAAACATAGAGGAGGGTGAGGGGTAACCTATATGTATAATGCTTATCAAATTGCATATATGAAAATTGTCACAACGAAAAGCATGTCAAAATGAATCACATTATGATGTACATTAAAAATTTCTAATAAAAAAAAAAAAGAATTTACTGGGCATGGTGGCACATGCCTGGAGGAGGCAGAGACAGGAAGATCATGAGTTCAAGGCTAGCTTGGGTTACATGGCAAGTTCCAGGCTAGCTGGGGCTACACAGTGAGACCTTGCCTCCCCCTTCCCCACCAAAAGGATTTATCAGAATCCCTGGGAGTGTGGGGCAAAAACCAGCAGTGTGACTCTGAGCAGCCTTGAAGTCTGTGTGAGAAATCACATGCTTTATGTATGTCCAGTGTCAACAATAAATTTCTGTAGAAAATGACATAAAATCACCATATGAAGAAGCACTCAAAAGATCTACAGCTAAAAGGTAGGAAAAAAATATATGGGACTATTAATATAATCATTATACTATATTTGAGGTATTTGCCAACTTATTAAAATGTGTGATTTGTTGTGACTTCTTGTCCTAAATACTCACTTACTTAATTTTATATCTGTAGTTTCCTATGTTTTTTCTTAGAGTAGGCCTTCCAAGTAGCAAAAGGTTCCGGTTCCACAAAGCCTGGCCCTGCCATGCTGTAAGAATGAAATGGTGCAGCTGGATCTCCTGGGAGCTCACAGAGCACTGTGCTTCTGGAATTCAGAGTTAGGATTGGATCTGCAATGCAGGTGCTGCAAAGGCACTGTGAGGCCTCTGAGATTTAGAGGGCGACTCTGGCTGGGGCTCCAGCACGCATTTTATTGCTCCTTTTTCTGCACAGGGGGTCTGCTGAATGCCCATGGCCTGTAGGGCCATGCACGAGCCATGGCTCCTGTTTGTGTGTATTTGACGTTCCTGTTGCTTTGTACCAGTGCCACAGTCCTGTCCATCTGGTGTCTTCCAGGTTCTGGCATCACCATCAACCAAGCATCTCTGCAATCCATTCAAAGTCCTTCAAAGGGGGCAGTCTCTTGTCTTCTTCAGTGGCCATCAAGATGTGTGAGCCAGTGCAGCTCCCAGCTGCCCCAAAGGCACCGGCACCTAGTGCCCAAAGGGATCACTTAGAAGGGGCGGTTTCTGGGGCTCAGCCCACCCAGACCAGGTTGCCATGGTCAAAATGTCACATGCCACTTTCCTCTGAGGCCTCCCCCCTACCCCACTCTGGCCTGGCTGGAAGTTGCTATAGTCTCCTGGCTTTGCTTTCTTCTTGGGCACCCCTGGGGAAACCTACCTGCCCCCTTTCTGTTCACAGTTTTGCAGTTATTCACAAAGTAGCAACAGGTGTTTTGGAGGATGCTATGGTTTCTTGTGGCTTGAGTGGAGCTCCCCCTGATTCCTTTGTTGGAAGCTCTGTCCCCAGAGAGGTGATGTGGGGAGATGGAACATCTGAGGGGGCCCTAGCTGGGCGTGGTGACTCACACAAGTAATCCCAGCAACACAAGAGGCAGAGACAGGAGGATGGCAGGTTCGAGGCCAGAGGCAGCCTGTGTGACTTAGAAAATACTGTCTCAAGATAAAAGATTACAAAATGGGCTGAGGGTGCAGCTCAGTGGTAGAGTGCTTGCAAAGTATGTGCCAGGGCCTGGGTTCAACCCCCCAGTATGGCATTAAAAAAAAAAAAAGGAGGCCTTAGTGAGGGGGACTTAGGTCATTAGGAGAGCTGCCTTCCAAAGGGATTAGGGTAGTTCTCATGGGACCCCTGAGTTCTTAAAAGAGCAAGTTGTTACAAGAGCAAATCTGACCTCCGAATTGCTCTCTGGCTTCCTGTCTGGGATGTGATCTGTCCATCCCATACACACTTCTGCTGTTCTGATGCCGTCCACCATAGTGTCCTCACCAGAGCTGAGACAATGTCAGTGTCACATCCTCGAATCTGTGCAACTGTGGGTTAAATAAATCTCTTTTCTTTATAAAATAACCCAGCCCTGGGTATTTCATTGTTGTTGTTGTTGTTGTTAGGTGCCATTGAGTTGGTATCTGACTCATAGTGACCCTACATACAATAGATGAAACATATAATAGACGAAACACTATTGCCAGTGCTTCTCTGCTGTTCATAGGGTTTTCAATGGCTGATTGTTTTTTGGGAGTGGGTAGCCAGGTCCGTCTCCCAAGGCTACAGCACCTGGTGTTTCCAGGTGGTCTCCCATCCAACGACTAACCAGGCCTGACCCTGCTTAGCTTCTGAGATCTGACAAGATCAGACACGAGGGTGGTATGACTATAGACTATCTTTCCATAGCTTTCCTTATTGCTCATTTAATCACACCAATCTGTCAGTGTATTTTACCTATGGGGTTTTTGTCTTTTTTGTGCAAGGTCAGATCATAATTTTTGAATCTTGTATTTCTAACTTCACAATATGTTGTGGAAACATTACCAGATCAGCTAATTGCATTCTAATCATCCTTTTTTTAATTGAAATGTAATATTCCATGAAATGGAAGTGCTTTTATTTATTCAACCATTTCCTTGCTGATGGGGAGTCCTTCGTTTATTGTTTTTATTTTCCATGGGTTATTTCATGGTATGAATATTCTTTATGTGTTTTATTATACACTGATGCTATTTTTCAGGACTCTTACACTATCTATTAAATTTTATTACATGACACCAAGTTGTTCTCTTCAAAAGCTATAATAATTCACATTCCTCCACCAGTCAGAATGTATGAGAACACCAACAGTAAGCCAACAGTCCCTGCCAACAGTAAGCATTTTCATACTTAGAGATTCTTTTCAATCTAGGGGAATAAAGTGACACCATACAGTTACTTTACTTTGCATTTTCAGGACTACAAATCAGGTTAGGCATGCTTTCATGTTTATTGACTATATATTTGCTTTTCTGTTCAGAATCTTTTGACCATTTTTCTCCAAAATTATGGTTTTTCTATGTTTGGGCCAATTCTTTTTTTTTTTTTTTTTTTTTTTTTTGCAGTACTGGAGGTTGAACCCAGGGCTTTGCGCTTGCATGCTTTGCAAGTGCTGGACCACTGAGCTACCGCCTCCAGCTCATTTTTTTACTTTTTGAGACAGGGTCTCGCTAAGTTACACAGACTGACTCTCAAACTTGCGATCTTCCTGCCTCCACCGCCCCAGCTGCTGGGATTACAGGTGTGTGCCACTGCGCCTGGCTCTGTTTGGGCCAATTCTATAGGCATTAACCCCTTATCTGTCATCTATCTTGCAATTCTCTACTTCTTAAAAATTTCTTTATGAAAGTATGTCTTGCCAATGAAGCATTTTAAATTGATGTAATCAAATCCATCTTTTCCCCCTAGCTCCTGTGTTTCTATGGACCAGGAGGTTCTTCCAAATCTATAGGGTATACAGTATTGTCCCAAATTTTATGGAGAGGAAAATATGAGGTAAAGAGGAAACCTAGTATATGGGGAGAAGAAAAAACATCAAGAAAATAAATTAGGACACCCCGGAGAACATATATTCCTCAGCCAGACCCTAATAAGTGAAGGACATAAAACTAGCAGGGGGAAGGCAGCATGCAAGGTTTGTCTTCTGTAATGGTTCCCAATCAGCTGGTGAGGTCCTTTTGCTCCACCCAGACAGGAATCGTGAGTAGGTGAGATGTTCTTCCAATGCTAGACCTGGAAGCTTCTGTAATCCTTGGTTTTTGGCAGCAGCAATCTGCCGGCTGCAGCAGACAGCTGCAAACCACAGCAGGTGGCTCCCTTTGTGTTGCAGCTCTTGGTTACTGGAACCCTTACCTCTATGGCAACAAGGGCTACAATTCTCCTCCTCAAATCACTACCTACTGAAAGCACCAATTGTAAAGTACAGCAGTTGATTTTAACAAAACCCTGGGTAAAGCAAAGTCAAAAGAAACTACTTGAAGATGATAAAGACTCTTTTCTTTTCTTTTTTAAAGGAAAGCTCATACACAAAGCCCTGGTTTGATCTTCAGTACCACTGGAAAAAGAGAGAGGAGAGAGAGAGAGAGAGAGAGAGAGAGAGGTTCTTTTTACAACTCCAGAGAGGACCTGTTAATATGGTAAATTGCATTGACAGATTTCCTACTGTAGAAACATCACAGTAGTAGACGTTGACCATATTCTAGGCTGCTCAGCACTTGAGCCCCTCCTCCATGTTTGGGGATTGCCCTTTTTACCTGTCTTGGGAGAAGACAGCCTGCCTCTAATTATAGAGTTGAAAATGCCAGGTCTTTGCTTTCCCAGCTCCCCTGGCTACTTTGATAGACATGTCAGCAGGTTTGGCCAATCAAATGTACCTGCTTAGGATTTTCAGTCTGAGTTTGGGATCCAGAAAACCAGAATAACATTCTCTGTGCTGCTGGTGGAATCCATGGCACAGTTTTTTGTTATTTCTGGATGTATAGCTTCTTTTGATCTGCGTGTTTTCTGGGCCTGGTCCCTGGGCTTCTTGATTACTTGGTAAGCTACTAAATATTGTATCAGTATGTTTTATTCCTGGGCTGGGATTTAGCTCAGTTGGTAGAGCACTGCTCTGCAGTCTCTGAGGTCCCGAGTTCGATTCCCAGGACCCCCAAAATGGGAGAAGGACATGGCAATTCACTCCCAAGGCAATCCCGAAGCAATCAGCCATTGAAAACCCTATGAGGGTTGCTATGAGTCGCATACTGACTCGACGGCACCTAACAACAATAACAACAAACAACAACAACAACGTTTTGTTCCTGGTTAAATAAGTACAAATCAGTATATGTTGTTGGTAGTTAAAAACAATGGCCAATATACTTGCTTTTGTGAGATAGATTCTACTCATTCAAGTATTATTTGAAATCACCACTGAATTCATTTGTTAACATTTTTGTTTGTAGATCAGATTGGTCTGATAATTTTCTATTCTTGTATGTTCTAACCTGACTTTAGTGTCCAGGGTACTAACTTTTGGGAAAATGTCTCCCTCTTTCCCTTCCTCCTTTCCTCCCTTCCTCATTCCTTCCTTCCTTTTTTCCTTCCTTTGTTCATTCCTTCCTCCTCCACCACCTTCTTTCTTTTCCTTCTCCTCCTCCTCCTCCTTCTTCTTCTCCTTCTTCCTTTTTTTTCTTCTTCTTCCCTCTTGCTCTTCTTCTTCCTCTTTTATTTTGACAGGGTCTCACATGTTGTCCAGTCTGGCCTCGAACTCATGTTCCTGCTTTAGCCTCCTGAATAGCTGGGATTGCAGGCTTGTACCACCATGCCCTATGGGAAAAATTCCCACAGTAGAATCATTAAAGCAAAAGATCTGTGCGTCTTCAGTTTTGATAAATACTGTCAAATTGCTATGCTAAGAATTTTTGCCAATCTACATTCTGACCACCCACACATAGCCTTGCCTATTTCTTTCCACCTTTGACAGTACAGAGGACCTGTCACCATGTTCCTCTAATTTTTTTATGGGTGAGTTAAGCATCTTTGCATATACTCAGAATATTCTTCTACAGCTGTCTCTTTTTTTTCTATGGCACTGTCTGTCTTCTTTGACTAGGTGGCTGGTTTTACTTCTCATGTTTTGTTTTAATTTGGGATAAGTCTTGGTACGGCCCTTTGGCTTATAGTGATCTGATGGTCTTGAGTTTAAACTTACTTGTCTTTGATAATGATTGTAATGGCTGTTGAAACTGGAAACAATCCTCATGAAGACCTGCAACTCAGAGGGAAAATGGCACTGTCGGGTCTGTTTCCTATTCAAGGCCTTCACTTTCTAGTTGCATCAGCCAATTATGCAAAGGTTTTTTATTGAAATCTGGTTAGAAGAGTCTATTCAGACGGTGTTCCATTTCTATATTTTTAACAAATGGATCTAAAACCAATACTTTTTTAAAAGTGATAACTAGGTGAGGAAATTATATTTCCAAAGTTTTAAGTTTTCAGCTCTAAGAGTTTTTAATGAGTGAACCTTCAACAGAGTTACAGAAAGATGGAAGCCTTTCAAAACACATCTTAATTTGGAAGGATGAGGAGCTCCCTCTAGTGGAGAGAATAATATCAGCGGCTGCGTTTCTTCTGTTGGCTTCGGCTTGCAGGTTAGTAACATTTTAGGCTAGGGTTTTGTAGGAATCCTCTGTGTGTGTGTGTGTGTGTGTGTGTGTGTGTGTGTGTGTGTGTGTGTGTGTGTGTGTGTGTGTGCGGTACTGGGGGTTGAACCCAGTGCCTCGTGCTTACATGCTCTGCAGGTGTTGGACCACTGACCTGCATCCTCAGCCCTTTTTTTTTTTTTTACTTTTTGAGACAGGGTCTCGCTAAATTTCTCAGACTGCCTCTGGTCTCAAATTTACGATCCTCCTCTCCGGAGCCTCTGGGATTATAGGCGTGTGCCACCACACCGGGCTTGTAAGAATCTTTTTGTCCACAGGCCCATGTTGGTAAGGGTTACCACTGTTAGGACGAGATGATGAGTCCCATAAACCTTTTGGTCAGCTCACAGCAGTCACAAATGGCCATTTTCCCCAATGCATGGGAAGCACATCCGTTGGTCTGACTCTTACGGGAGGGTGACCTCCATGTGATGGGGCTTTGCCTATCTTATTCTTTGCTTTAACAAATGCCTATAAAAACCTACATATAATAAGGTTTTAACACTTTTTGAATGGATGAACAAACCTTTGAAACAGAAGTTCTGAGCTTAGTGTCGCTTTGGGATCTGTGAGTAGGCTCTGTGGCCAAGGGCAAACATGTGCCTGTGAACTGAGACTGAGTGACTTGTGTTAAAGGGGGCATATGATGATGGGATTTATTTAACTGGCTTATACTAAATTTAATCACTCCATACTTGTTAATTGAACACTCACTATATGCCAGACACTGTTGTAGGGGTTGGGGACCCACAGGTAAAAAAAATAGGCAAAATTCCTGCACTTGTAGAGCAGTTACATAGAATGCCAGCTGGTAGTACTTCTTACAGAGAAGAATGGAGCAGGGAATGGAGATAGAGCATTCTGGGATGGAGAGGAGGTCTCTGTTTTATCCAGATGGTCAGAGGAAGCTTTCACTGAGAGGTGGAGGGGGGAGGGAGGGCATTGAGCACTGGGGTGTGATCAAGTGCCAAGGGACTGACTCAGAAAAGTGCCCAGCATGGTTGAGGAACACTCAGGAGGCTGGCACATCAGAAGCAGAGTCAAGGAGGGGAGAGGGACCGGGGACGAGTCCAAATGATGTGGCACACAGATGTGAAATTTCTACAGAGGATAGTTGAGAGTTTTCTGGCAAAAAGAAAGGATCTTGTGAGTCAAGGGCAAAAGCAATCCCAGACCGTTTCTGCAGACTTTGCTGCTTCCAGACATGCCCTCCGGGTTGCCTTCTGAGAGACCATTTCCTTGGAAAGTGTCCGATCATGAGTGTGAAGTAAACCCTCCCAGTGTGGTTCTGATACAGCCCGCACATCAGGAGGTGCGAGGTGATCTAGATATCCACAAGGGAGAATCTGCCAAATCACATTCTTGCCAAATGAAACTGAGGTAAGGAGAGAAGACTTAAGACTCTGGGCGGTCAGAGGTGGAGGGAGGGACCGTTAATCTCAGCTCCTGTCTGCAGGGCATTTAGTCAACTTAACTCAGACAACTGCCACCACCCACATGAACCTGTGAAAAATTTTAACCTAACAACTCCCAAAGCTTCCCCATAGCCAGTAAGAAGCAGTCTGGGCTGGGGCAGTGGAATGGAGTAGGTGATGGGGAAGGAAAGAAGGGGCGGGGGGACAATGGAGAGGGGTAAAGAGGGAGAGAAAATGCAAAAAACAGGAAGCAACCCTATGGATTTCTTTTTTTTCCCCTTTTTTTCATTTATTCTGTTCTGCAAAAAGTTTAAGGAGATGGAAGTGTAAGCAAATTACTCTGTAGCCCACTGACATATATAAATAGAATACTAAAAAATTAAAAATAAAATAAAACAGATAAAAAAGAGCAATCTCCATTTGAGAAGACAAGGTTGACTTTGGAGACAATGATGTGATTCCTTTAGCTTCACCCTATGATATTGTTGGACCATTTTGTATATTTCTGCGAATCTCTTAGTTGCAGCCTGGCACTGGCTCTGCTGCAGAGAGTATCCCACGATGGGTGTAGTGGTCATTGGGCCCCTTTTGTGTTGTGCAAAGGAGACCACATAAATGATACGAATCTCTCTCTCTCTCTCTCTCTCTCTCTTTTTCTATTTCTAAGACTACTGCTTGTTCCAAACTTTGTAGTGTGAGGTGGGCAAAGGTGTTGCCCTGGACTTCCTACTGCTAGTTGAGGTGGGGTGGGTGCTGTGGTCATACTTCTGGCAGCAGCTGGATTAATGACATATTTTGCTGGTGTGGCTATGGATGGGAAGCCTGGCCGTGCTCAGCCCGTGAGTGAGTCTGATTATTAGGAGTCTCGGTGATGGTCTCTCCCATCCAATGTTGCCTAAAACACGTAAAATAGACTTGTCAAGTCCCATGCTGTACAACTGATTAGGCTATCTAGTGAGGTGGTCTAGGATCCTGAGACTTTTTAGCTGACCTGTGAGAGTCAGAGTGGAGCTCGTCATGGCGACTCATACAGGTCCACATGTTCTATAAACCCCAGCTCAGTGGAGTCTCAGCAGAACCCCTGTGAGCCTCCTGTCCTAGGCGAGGATCTGGGGCTTGCAAGGATCTGCTCTGAGGCCGCTCATCTCCTGTCTCCCCCCAGGTCCTGATGAGGCATGGGGCTTTCTGCCCCACATGTGCCCAGAACCGAACTGCGGGATGCAAATCTCTTAGTTGCAGCCTGGCACTGGCTCTGCTGCAGAGAGTATCCCACGATGGGTGTAGTGGTCATTGGGCCCCTTTTGTGTTGTGAAAAGGAGACCACATAAACGATACAAATCTATCTATCTATCTATCTATCTATCTATCTATCTATCTATCTCTATCTATCTATCTATCTACCTACCTACCTATCTATTTTTGAGATGTCTTGCTGTGTAGATGAGGCTGGTCTGCACCATGTTATGTACTCCAGGGTGGCCTTGAACCTGTGTGGATCTTCCTGCCTCTGCCTCCAGGGTGCTGGGATTACAGGCATGTGCCACCATGCCCAGCAATTATCTGGATCTGAAGTGGTTCACTGTGTCTTTACCAACTGGACCAGTGAGACCTTGGCTCTGGTTTCCTCTTGTTGTGCATCTGTGTGTGCTTGACAGAAGCCCATACACCAGGGGCCAGTGATCTGTCCTGATTTCTCTGAATCCTCTGCACTAGTAGCGTTGCCAGTTGCACTGCTGATCAGGTGCCTACGTGACCGGAATGGTATCAAAGACTAGTGGAAAGCTAAGGTAAGGGTTTCCTGTGTCCAGGGCAACTGCGCACACCTCAGTCTTGTCTCTCGCAGCTGCTTGACCTGCCTTGCTCCTTGTGGGTGGAAGAAGGGAGGAACAAGAATCTGCATGACGAGTGATTGTTAGGACTTGAGGAGACTGTAGCTCCCACACAAGCTGGCCAGTGGCTTCCATGGAGCTAAAGAAGCTTCCCTGGAGCTATGTTCATGTCTGTGGTGTCTGCAGTTTGGCAGCTAATGTAGCCCGCCAGGGGAGGGACAGAAGTGAATCTAAGACTGAGGACAGAAATAAGTCCAAAGATATTAGTAATTGCAGTATGCATAATGTGTTAAACTTCACCAATTAAAAAAGCAGATTAACGGATTAAATACCTACATTAAATGGGCCAATATAATATTTATAGTTGCTGTTGTTGTTAGGTGCCGTCGAGTCAGTATCCGACTCAAAGCGACCCTACGTACAACAGGCTAAACAGTATTGTTAGTGTCTCTCTGCTATTCATAGGGTTTTCAATGGCTGATTATTTTTTGGGAGTAGGTTGCCGGGTATTTCTCCCAAGCCTACAGCATCTGGTTTTCACAAGTGGTCTCCCACCCAAGTACTAACTAGTCCCGACCCTTCTTAGTTTCTGAGATTTGACAGGATTGGACACCATAGTGGTATGGCTGCAGGCATAATATTTATAGTAGACCCATGCAAAACAAAGTAACACAGAAAAATTGAAACCAAAGGGGTAGAATAAGGATATGTCAGGAAAATTCCAACAAAAGGAAGTTATGTAACAAAAAAATTTAAATATTATAAGGAGTGAAGAGGTAGTATTTCAAATGTATGCATTAGAAAAACTAGAATACCTTTGAGCTAGAAGAACAATTTCAACCTAATAGAAGTACAAGGAAAAATAATAGTGATAAGGACAGAAAACAGTGAAAAAGGAATTAAAAGTTGAGACAGGGCTGGAGACATAGCTGAGTGATAGAACACTTGCCTGGCCCTGGGTTCAATTCCCAGCACTGGGAAAAAAGTCAAGGCAAAAAATAACAGAATTGCTGGCTGTGGTGGCACATGCCTGTAATCCCAGTGACTCGGGAGGTGGAGGTAGGGGTATCACAAGTTTGAGACCAGAGGCAGTCTGCATAATTTAGGGAGACCCTGTCTCAAAAAGTAAAAAGTTGGGCTGAGGGTGCAGCTCAGTGGTCCAGCACTTGCAAAGCATGCAGGCGTGAGGCCCTGGGTTCAACCCCAAGTACTGCAAAAATAAATAAATAAATAAATAAATAAATAAATAAATAAATAAAAAATAACACAGTTTAGGCTCCAAATTTCTGATAATCTAATAGTCTTGCTAGCATGACCAAGATTTCTCATATTAACACATCATTAAATGCTGTCTCCTAGATCCCGTACCTGTAAGGAACACAGGATGTGTGTGCCTCCATTTGTAGATGAGGATGTATGTACTCATGCTCTTCATCTGCTAGAAGCAGGACGTAAACTCAGGACTTCCGGATTTATGTTGGCTCTGCTCCACTTCTCTAAAACCATCCAAGGAAGGATTGGTTGTTGAGAGAGTGGTAACCACAGCCCCTTTTCGGCAGACTCTTAGGTCGAGATGTGGGTAATGATTTCCCCGAGTTGCTACGCTCTTTAAAGACCAAAGAACACAGAGCAGAACACAGCTGCCATGAAGAGCCTGCCTGCGTGTGAGACTCGGAAATGCTGGGCCCTGCTGCCTGCTGTGCTCATGACTTTGATCATTTGGTGCTGGTCGAAGCCAAGACTGGCGAGGCTGCTGGAGCAGAAATGGCTGGCAGCTTGTAGGAGGAATTGGGGGTTCTACGTACACCAGGTGGCCAGGCTGCAGTTCTGCTCTGCACATGGTACATCTATCCAAAGCTCTGCCAAGTGCGGTCCTGCACAATCCAGGCCAATATTGATATGACACCTTCCAGACCCACAGCCTTTTCCAGGAGCAACATGAAAGCATTTCCAGCTAGATGGGCTCCATGCTGAGATGCTAGTAAGGAGAGACCTGGGAGGACACTTGGCTCCCTCCCCAGTTCGAGATCTGGCCTGGTTTCTCATGTCTCAAAAATTCCTCAAGTCTTCAGACTCTGAGGACTTCTGACTGAGGATGACAATATGTCCCTGACCTTCTCTGTCCATTGGGAACTGAGGTTCAAGTCTGACGTGATGTATGACAGAGCCATTGTCCAAGTGTTTGGCCTTAGTGTCATGTTTCCATACTTCTGGGCAAGGATGGACGTTCTCTCACTTTACTGGCCCTGTCCTTGTATGTGGTTGGACATTTCCTCCATGGAATGTCCTCGAATAGATAAGTCCACACATAACTGGACATATTCACATGTCAGGCTTTCCTGATGCATGGGCAGAAATCCACATGCATACCTTGCTGCCCATGCCTAGTTTGAGTGGATGCCTGTCTAGTCACAGCCAGACGTCCCCACTCAGGGCTGGACATCCCTGATCATGCATAGACTGTGGGGAGTCAGCTCTGTGAGAGTTCAGGTCCCACCACAGGAACTACTGGGGCTTTATGGGTGGGTAAGGATAAGACAGCCCTTCCCGCACCAGAGCTGGGGCACAGCCATCGCAGTGTAATCTCTGAAGAGGAGTTACAGTCATGAACTCAGGCTCCTCTGGCCTGCCCCTATTCATGTCTCATGCCTAGCCCAGGTGGCTTCCTTTGGAGATTGTTTACTAGGAGGCTTAGGCTCAAGCTTCCTCTAGGTCCCTCTGATAGAACCTCCTTAAGTGGGTTAGGCGGTGGAGGGGGGTCTTAAAGACACTTTCCTCCACTCTGACTCACTATTCAATAGATTTCACTCCTGGACCTTTGTTCTACTTTCTTCTGGCCCCTGTGTTCAAAATACGGCAGAGGCCTTACTCCAGGGTTTCCCCAGCACTTCCCCTGGTGCACTGTTCCAAGAGGGCTAAAGGAGCAGATAAGATTTCTGTGCTTTCTCCATTTAGCCTCTTGTTTATACTATCACAGGAAGTCATTAAAAGCCTGACTGTTATTTTCACTTTGGCTAATTGCTTACACTGGCACCTCTCAGCTCAGATCTCTTTAGCTCAGTTGAGCTCCTGACGCTCATCTTTACTCATGGCTGGATGGCCTCATCATGGTAGAGTATTGCACCATGAGCTGCACATCCTTCTATAACTGGGCATCCCACCCATAGCTGAACATCCTCACCACAGCTACACATTCTCACAAATGCCTGGACATGCCTTCTCCATGGGTGGCTTTCTGCCAATGTGTAGACATTCACCTATGGCTGGTTGTGTTACCAATGGTTAGACATGCCCATTCATGTCAGGATAGCCAATGACCTTCATGTGTGGTTGTACAGCCCCCTGTGGCTGGATTTCTATGCATGACTGGATAGCCCTTCCGTGGTTGGACATCCCTCCAATGACCAGACACCTCACCCATAGCTGCATATCCCTTATGGCCGGTCACCCTAACTACCCTTGCATAAATGAGCATGTTATATTTTTGCTCTGTACATTATTGGAATTTGACTTACCACCATTTGTCTTCCTCTTTTCTCTCAAAAAGTTGGTGCCCCATCATTTAAGCTTTAAGGCAAAAGTAGATTGACAATGCTCATGTTGTGCCTAGGATTAGCGTTATCTCTCTCTGTCTCTATGTCTCTCTGTCTCTCTTTCTTTTTTTCTTATGCACGCACACATTAACACACCTTGTTGAGAATATCATGGATGTTCCTGCTCCATAATTTATCATTATAACTCCTCTTGTCTTGATATAGTCATGTTGCTATAACAAAGTGCCATAGACTGGGAAACTTATAAACAACAAATTTTGTTCTCACAATTCTGGAGGACAGGAAATCCAAAGTCAAACCAGCAGATTTAGAGTCTGATAAATGCTACTTTCTGCCTCCTAAATGACACTTTGTTGATGCATCCTTACAAGGGGCAAATACCGTGTCCTCACATGGCAGAAGGACAAATGGGCTCCCTTGAGTCTCCTTTATAAGAATATTAATGTCATTAATGAGGGCTGTAACCTCATGACCTCCCAAAGATCCCACATCTTAATGTTATTGCATCAGAGATTAGGTTGTAGGGACACAAACATTCAGAAATAGCAGCTCCATCAATTACCATTCCTACCCTCATTGTCCTCTTTTCCTCTGCCCTCAAAGTTCCCCTTTCCTCTCCTTCATCCATACCTACATAATATCTCATTCTTTTCTCTTGTGTCTCTCTTTTCTCTTAAATTATGATCTAAATAAAGACTGTCTTTGGTTGCCAATGACAGAAAATGGACCTGGGAGGCCAAAAGGGAATTTACTGGCTTATTTGAAAACATAGGGGGGTATATTCATTTATGTGGCTGCTGTAACAAATCATCACAAATTTGGTGGCTGGAAACAACAGAAATATGTTCTTATAGTTCTGGAGACTAGAGTCTGAGATCAAGGTGTCTTCAGGTCTCACTCCCTCCAGTAGCTGTAGGGGAGGATCTTTCCTTGCCCCTTCTAGCCTCGGGGGGTTGTCAGCATTCCTTGGCTTGAGATTTCATCACTCCAACTCTATCTCCATGTTCAAAGCATCTCTTCTGTGTCTCTCTCAAGACTCCCTCTGGTCTTTCTTATAAGAAAACATGTGACTTCTGGGTGCTGTGGCTCATGCACATAATCCCAGAGACTTGGGAGGCAGAGGCAGGAGGATCACTTAGTGAGAACCTGTCTCAAGATAAAAAGTAAAAAATGGACTAGAGGTGCATCTCAGTGGTACAGCACTTGCAAATCATTCCAACCTGAAACCCTAGATTCAACCCCCTAATACTGCAGGTAATAAATAAATAAATAAATAAATAATAAACAAAAACAAAAAGAACAACAAAACCACATGAGACTACATTTATGTAATCTGCAATAAGCTCCTCCTCTTCCTAATATCTTTAAGTTAATCTCATCTTTTTTTTTAAATGCAATGTTTGCAGATTCCAGGGTATTGATAATGATATGTTTTAGAAGGCCATTTTTTAAAATCCTAGCACAAGGCCCATTTTTGAGCAGCCAAATGTGGCTTTTGATGCAGTTAGATTTGGGGCCCCAGACAATGTTACTCACCTTTCCTTATTTCCTATCACATCTGCCCAGTCTACAGTCACAGCAAGGCAGATGCACTCCAGATAGAGAATTCTTTGACATAGAGGCCTGTTGTTGTTAGGTGCCGTCAAGTCCAATTCATAGCAACACTCATAGGGTTTACAATGGCTGATTGTTTCAGGATTGCCTCAGGAGTGGATTGCCACGTCCTCCCATTTTTGCAGTGCTGGGAGTTGATCCCAGGCCCTCAGAAACTGCAGAGTGTCACTCTACCAACTGAGCTAAATCCCAGCCCCCACAGAAGCCTAGCTGTAGGGAAACATAGATAAGTGGCAAACTTGGCTAATGCAATGACATTTTTGAGAGATCTTTCATATAGATGAGGGCCTGGACCAGAGCACCCTAGGCTACTTCTTTTGATGGAAGGCCCTGTGAGGTTTATCTCTGGAACAGATTCTAGGACTTAGATTGAGTAGGGTTCCAAAAGAGGCAGGGGTCGATTTCAACTTCTTTCCCCAGAGAGTGCAGAACCTGGGTGTTGTTTTCCAGCAGCCCCTGCCCAGACATCCCTATTTAGAGCAGGGTACCAGGGGGGCTGTGCAGCAGGGCCAGCTGGGAAGGTTGGGGTTCCATAGTCCAAAAATTATGGACTGGAGAGCCAGTGCAGCACTTGGCAGGAAGCCAGGAGGACAGGGCACTTCAGCTGAGCCACAGCAGACCAGGCACTGTGTGTCTGGGGGTGTGGGAGAGGAGGGCAGCCAGAGGCAGCTCCTGGGGAAGGACAGGCAGAGCAGTAACTGAGGGCCACAGCTGTGCCTGCCACCTAAGGGGGGGTTCCATTATATGTGATTTTTCTTTTGCAGTTTTTATAATTCTGTCTTTCCTTGAAACTTTAACAATTGGACTATAATATACTGTGATAAAGACCTTTTGGTCAAACCTACTTGGGCTCTTTTGGGCCTCCTTGAACTTGACATCCGTATCTCTCCTATGAGTGAGGAAGTTCCCAGGTATTATTTTTTGAATTAGAAAAGATGAATTAGAACAAAATTAGAGCAAGTGTACAAGAACCAAGATATGACCTTGAGTAGATCCCACCTAGGTTCAGAAACCACCTCAAGAACAAGTTTAATGCATTAAACACTAATGATCAAAGACCAGATGAGTTGTGGGATGAGATCAAAGATATCACTCACGAGGACAGCAAAAGGTTATTAAAAAGACAGGAAAGAAAGAAAAGACCAAATTGCACATCAAAAGAGACCCTGAAATTTGCCCTTGAACATCAAACAGCTAAAGTAGAAGGAAAGCATGATAAAGTTAGAGAACTAAACAAAAGATTTCAAAGGGCAGTTCAAGAAGACAAAATCAAATATTATAATGACATGTACAAAGAGCTGGAGTTAGAAAATCAAAAGGGAAGAACACATTCTAGTTTTTTTCAAGCTTAAAGAATTGATGAAAAAATTCAGGTCTCAAATGGCAATAGTGAAGATTTCTTTCTCTAGGGAAAATACACAAGCAACATCAAAAGATGGAAAGAATACACAGAGTCATTATGCCAAAAAGAATTGATGGATGACCAACCACTTCAAGAGGTTGCATATGATCAGGAACCAATGGTACTGAAGGAAGAAATGGAAACTGCCTTGAAGGAATTGGTGAAACACAAGGCTCCAGGAATGATGGAATACCAATTGAGATGTTTCAACAAACAGATGCAGTACTGGGGGTGCTCACTTGCTTATGGCACAAGATTTGGAAAACAGCAACCTGCCCAACTAACTGAAAGAGAACCATATTTGTGCCTATTCCCAAGAGGGGGGATCAAACCAAAGGTGGAACTTATCAAACAATATCACTAATATCTCACATAAGTAAAATTTTGCTAAAGATCATTCTAAAGTAACTTCAGCACTATATTAACAGGGAACTGCTGGAAAATCAAGCTGGATTCAGAAGAGGGAGTGGAACCAGGGACATCATTGCTAATGTCAGATGGATATTAGCCAAAAGCAGAGAATACCAAAAAGATGACTATGTATGTTTTATTGACTATATACCTTTTGAAGAATTCATAAGAATTATTTTAAAGAAACTTAATGCCATATAAGAGAATACAGATAGAGAATTCAATGAATTTAGGAAAATAATTCAGGACATGAATGAGAAATTAGCAAAGAGATACTGATCACTGACCAAACAGAAATTGTGGACCTGAAGAACTCAGTAAGTCAAATAAAAATCATAGTTGAAGCTGGATATGGTGGCCCATTCCTGAAATCACAATGCTCAGGAAGTGGAGGCAGGAGGATCAGGAGTGTAAAGCCAGATAGGTTTACAGAGCCACATGCTGTCTCGCCCCACTGAGGCTTCAGCACGGAGCCAGGCAGCCCCTCCCTGCAGATACACTCCTTACAGGCTTTATCCAACCTGTGTTGACAGAAAACCTCTGACTTCCTATAGACTATGGATGCCCTGTGCATCCCACTGGATATGATGCACATTACTGATGTCCTATCTTTCTCTCCTCAGTCCCCTGCTGGGTCCCTTTCCAGGCCAGACCCTTTCTTACCCTACGAGGCATCCTCAGTGGCTCTATGCCACAGTGGCTCTCTTCCACCCTCCCAGGCTTACATATGTCTCACTGCCCAACCTAATGACTTCCATCCTGAATTTTCAGGAAGAGAAGAGAAGAAAAAGATGGGAAAAATAAGAAAAAAATGCTTTTTTTTTTAATTGGAGAAAAGACAGACTTCCCATTGGCAGGAGAAAATTCTCAGTACTGAGTAAAATCTGTTTCAATATTTTCATCCAAAACCTCAAGAAAACTTACATAACCATTCATTTGGCAAGAGAAAGTCTGGCTACAGGGTGATCTGTGACTATCCTTGGGTGGCATGGTGGGCCTGGTGCCATGTGATGTCTTTTGCAGGAAGGCTCCTGCCCAGGAGACCACCTACTGATGTCATGTCCCCGATAGCCCACTCCTCAGAAATGGAAGATCTGAAGGTTCCAGCCTTGGTCAATCATGTGCTCATGAAAAAGGAAGTACAGAAAATGGAGAGAAGAAACATCAAAGTGTTGTGAAGTGGATTTCCTACCATCTTTGAGAATGTCTGACAGAGATTCGTTAGAATGAGTTGTGGTCTAGGGAAGGCAACCAACTGTACCAGCATGACTGAAGGCAGGTGGAACAATTAGGAGTTTTAATTGGTTTGTATAGCCAAAACCTATGCAACAGTAGCTCAAACAGCAAGAGGATAATTTGTATCCAATATGGTGCTCACATTTTCAGTTCCCTCATGACTGATGATGTTGGGCACATTTTCACATACTTCTGAACCATTCATAAATCTCCTTTCCTAAAATACCTGCTATTTTGTCACAAACTCTGTTTCATCATTATTTCATTCCTTTGGGTGATTGAGCTGAAATCCATGTATTGAATTCCCTGCTGGTGTGTGTTAAAATTGTCTCATTTTATGTTTTTTCCACCAGATCAAAATGACTAATTTTATACACTTTTATTCCAGTGAACCAGTGTTTCTGGTACCTTGCCTTTGTTATTCAATTTTGGGGATTTCTGCAGGAAAGAATGTAGATTTTCACTAAAAAGGGCCCAACTCTTGGAGGTCATCCTGATGTCTGCCTCACAGATATCCTTATGACATCATAAGTGTTTCCTCTCTTACATTCTTCATGCCAGACCTCTGACTGGAGAACACCAGACCTGAGACCATGGATCCATCTTGCTCCTAACCATGGGCCAATTTAGGGGAATGCAGAGCTGAGGGGATTTGAACCATCTACCTCCAAATCATGGGCAACTGTTCCTGTGTAAGAAGCAACCAAATGACTCAAAATTCACAGGGAGTGATGGGTTTGCATAATTAATCAAGACAAAAGCTCTGTATCTAGGGATGCTGGGCAATTGAGGAAGTTGAATATGTGTTACAATTTGTATCTAGTTATACAAAGAACAACTACCCACACTGTTCCCTTTTAAATTTCATTACAGACAGAAGTAATTGAAATCGAGGATACCGAACAGAAGAAAATGCCTAAGAAGAAGGTACAGGTAAAGGAAATTGAAAAGCCAAAGGAAAAGGAAAAGGAAAAGGTAAAACCAATGCTTAGCCCCCCACCCACTTCACAAGTAGATGGTACAGGTCCCCAAGATTGAGGGTGATCCCTGAACTGCCACATCTCTGATCTGTGTCACCCAGACTAGTGTGGTCTTTTCTGTGTCCTACATCCTGGGATGGTCATGGAAATTATTGTCCAGACAGGATACAAGTGTGAGTGAAAGGTGGTCTATGAACTATTACTCAGAGCAGCCATCAGAAACCAAGACTAGCAA